>PVJN01003266.1:0-103838 GCA_004026805.1 Lasiurus borealis
GCACATGGGGAGAGGATGTAGAGAAAGGGAAGTCCAAAGCCAAGACTTTGGGATATTCCCACAGAGTGAGGCTAACAATGGCTCCCAAATATACTTCCGTGTCTTAATCCTTAGAATCCATGAATGTGACTTTATTTGGGATGAGTTTGCAGATGGGATTAAGTTAGGGACTTTGAGAAATATTATCCAGATGGGCCTTAAATGCCATCACAAAGGTCCTTATAAAAGGGAGAGACAGAAGGAGCTTAGACACAGACACAGAGGCGGAGGTGACATGACAATGGAGACAGAGATTGAAGTGATACAGTCACAAGGCAAAGAGCAGCATGGAATGCTGGCACCTACAAGAAGCCGGAAGAGACAAGGAACCGACCTTGCCCCCAGGGCACCTGAAGGAGGAAATACAGCCCTTTCAACACCTTAATTTCAGACCTCTAGCCCCCAAGCTGTGATGATAAATCTCTGTTTTCGCAAGCCACCAGAGTTGTGGTAACTTGTTACAGCGGTCCTAGGAGACTAATACCCCATCATTGGGAACAAGAGAGAAAAAGAGTTTTAAGACAGACAGCAGAGGTAATGATGCTAAATGCTAGGACCTAAGGGATGTGAGAAGGAAGAGTTAGGGGAAGTCGTCATTGATGTGATAGAAGCTAAAGGTGACAGCTAACTTGTCACCCAAGCAACTGCTGTATTGCAGGCACTGCCATAAGATCTTGGGAGGTTTTAATTCCTTCTTACAATTCTCTGAGATACAAGCTGTGGTTATCCCGTTGTATAGGTGAGGAAACGGAGGCACCAAAAGATTCAATAACTTACTCTAGGAAAAACAGGTAATAAATGGTGTGACCAAGATGTAAACCCAGAAACTCTGGCTCTAGCATCCACATTTTAATCACACACTGTACCTCACTCTTCTCCTCCCTAAGGCTGTAACTTCAGATCTTTTTAGAAGGTAAGGTACTATTAGATCAGCGGTTCTCAACCTGTGGGTCGTGACCCCTTTGGGAGTCAAACAACCCTTTCACAGGTGTCGCCTAAGACTATTGGAAAACACCTATTTCCCATGGTCTTAGGAACCAACAGATCGATCCTCGGTGTAGCAAAATGTAGCAATGTAGTTTACTGTTGTCATATGAAGACTGTTACCCACACTACACCACAATTCAAGACAAAATTTCATTTATTTGTAATTAGAAATAAATATTTCACAATATAAAATTACATATTGTTTTTGTGATTAATCAGTATGCTTTACTTATGTTCAATTTGTAACAATGAAAATACATCCTGCCTATCAGATATTTACATTACAGTTCATCACAGTAGCAAAATTACAGTTATGAAGTAGTAACGGAAATAATTTTATGGTTGGGGGTCACCACAACATGAGGAATTGTATTAAAGGGTCGCGGCATT
This sequence comes from Lasiurus borealis, assembly GCA_004026805.1. NCBI lineage: Eukaryota > Metazoa > Chordata > Mammalia > Chiroptera > Vespertilionidae > Lasiurus > Lasiurus borealis. The sequence continues at coordinate 1,417 of PVJN01003266.1, forward strand.
AGGAAGGTTGAGAACCACTGTATTAGATGATAGGTCTCAAGGGAAAAAAAATAAGGTATTTTTTAAAGATGTTTTGGGATAGAATGGAGGGAAGATTAAAATCTTTGTTACCTGGGCTCCATCTTCCCAGCTGATTTGGAGAGGAAGTTGCCTGCTGATACCCAGCAAGGCAGCCAAGTCTGGCCTCAAGGAACCTAGGAAAGATGACGAGGGTGTAGTGAAACAGGAAGCACTGCATTCAGTTTTTGTTTCAGAGGTAAACATGCTCAGTGTCTTTCCTTAACTGGCTCTTGACCCTGTGCTCTGCCCGTGCCCAAAGAGTCTTTGTTCCATGTAGAATGTCACCTGCAGGGGAGAAGGGGCAGGTGGGGGACCATCACCCCACCATTCTGTAGTGAATATACTTCATTCAGAGCCAGGGAAGGAATCAGAGATACGTACAATATGATCCTTGCCCTGAAAGACTCTGGAGCTAGTTGAAGCAATGGGACATCCACATGCTGGCAAGCGAAGGACAACAGTTACAAGGGTGTTGCGTGAGAAGGTGATTTGGGTTCACTATAATTAACTGGGTGTTGACTGTGGCCAGAGCAACCAGAAGGATTTCCAGGTGAAGGTTTCAGCTGGTTCTTACTGATGAAGGACTTTAATAGCTGGTCAAGAACCCAGAGGTCGCTTCAGCATGATGCAAAGAGTGAGTGGTGGTGGGAACAATAGGTCTGTAAGAGTCTGGGTCCAAGGAGTGCCAGAATACTATACCTTCCAAACCTTCCTTGATACACGATATACCATCCAACCCTACTTTGTTAAATTATTCAGAACCATTACAGACTTAAAACCACCAGTCTGTGTTTTGCTATTTAATTCATTAGGCTACATGGTATAATGGAAAGGAGCGGGGTTAAGATTCCAGTTAATCACTTGTATGACCTTGAGCCAGTAACTTTACCTCTTGAGCCTCAGGTTTTCCATCTGTAAAATGTAGATACCCGGTTCTCTGTCTTTTAAGGTTGTGCTGCGGCATAAATGGGATAATAATTAATATCTAAGCACAGTGCCTAAAGTAAAGAAAAAATTGGATGATGCAAGTTATTGGTTGACGATTCATTTTTGAAGATGTGACTGCTGAACCTTCTATAAATGTTAATGCTTTCATATGTATGAAGTATACTTTCTGTCTTGTGTACTGCTTGTTTACACATCTTTCTCCTCCATGGACTTGGTCACTGTATATACTCTGATGGGCCAGGCCCTTTCTATGTACCTTTGAGAAGTCCTAATTCTTGGAGTACCTGAATGGATTTGCTCAGGTATCGGGGATTCCCCCCAAATTCCCTGATAATACACCCATTTTCCTCATATCCATCCTGTGTTGTTAATACTCATGATTTTTTTTTTAATGTATCCCCATGATCTCCATCCTATATAATAAAAGGCTAATATGCAAATTGACCCTCATGCTCTTGTATAAGATGGCCGCCCTCATGTGGCCAAAGATGGCTGCCACAAGATGGTTGGCAGGGGAGGGCAGTTAGGGGTGACCAGGGTGGCAGGGGAGGGGAGTTAGGGGCAATTGGGCCAGTAGGGGAGGGCAGTTGGGGGAGACCAGGCCTGCAGGGGAGGGCAATTGGGATAATCACGCTGGCAGGGGAGGGCAGTTGGGGGCAATTGGGCAGGCAGGGGAGCAGTTAGGCGTCAACCAGGCTGGCAGGGGAGTGGTTGGGGGTGATTAGACTGGCAGGCAGAAGCATTTAGGGGCAATCAGACAGGCAGGCAGGTAAGCAGTTGGGAGCCAGCAGACCTGGATTGTAAGAGGGATGTCTGATTGCTGGTTTAGGCCCAATCCCTGTGGGACATCCCCTGAGGGATCCCAGATTGGACAGGGTGCAGGCTGGGCTGAGGGACACCCCTTCCCCAGTGCATGAATTTTGTGCACCAAGCCTCTAATTATTATATATTTATTAAACATGGAATTCAAGAGATTCAAGTGCCTATGCCATTTATTTACACTGTGTAATTTTTATTCTCATTTATCATTTTGTGTTTCTTTGAGGGGAGTTATATAAGAGCTAGGAGTGCCACAGTGACTCAGTGCCCACTAATCCTCTGTAGAAGGGACAAGAAGAAATGTTTTGGGGAGAGCAGTTTATTTCATTTTCTCAGACTGAGGCTGCATGTACTGTCTGATGTTGACTTAAAACATTTCTCCCAGACCTTTCATCTGTCACCTGCCTGCCTTATTCTGGAATGTTGATGAAAAAAGATTGGAAAAAAATCCATTTCTTTTTCAACTTTATGGAAAAATATTTGTATTTATTAAAGCTGGGCAGTGGGTTCAGAGGGTTCATTATACTGTTACTAGAGGCCCGTTGCACAAAGAGATTCGTGCAATAGGCCTTCCTTTCCTTGGCTTCCAGCACCAGTTTTCCTCTGGCACCTGGGACCCAGGCCTTCGCTCCAGCCAAAGTCTACCCTCTTCGTCTTCATTGCAGATTCAGGCCAGAGTCTGCCATCTTTGTCTCCACTGCAGAGTCCAGAGTCCGCAGTCTTGTCTTTACTGTGGCAGTCTGCTCCTGTAGATCCCTTCACTCCCTGCCCTCCCTCTCATAGCAGGCGTCCTGCCCGCCTGGCCACTCCATGCCTGGAGCCGCTGGGCATTCACCATTTTTTGCCTTCTAATTTGCATACTCACTCTGATTGGCTGTGGGCATAGCGGAGGTGTGGTCAATTTACATGTTTGTCTATTAGTAGGTAAAGATTTTGCTTTGGATATGTTTGGATTTTTTCCAAATAAAATAGCTCTAGAAATACACATAATTCTAAGGTTATCAGAGGTGTAAATCTGAATTTAGTCTTCAACTCTGGCCTCTACATGAATACCCTGGAGAAGGTTCTTTGATTTTTATTGATATTCCAGATATCCCAACAACACTTACTACTGATAGCCCCTGATAGCAGCATGCCAAATATGTGCATATTCTCCAGTATTTGGGAAAGCATTTTAATATTTGACTTCATTGGACTGTTGGTAATATGTAAATTGGCTATCCCTATTCATGAAACTCTTGTCATGATATCTGAGGTTGTCCGCTTTTGAAAGAAACAGTATTTAGTAAATATTGTTAGTGTGAAAATCAGTTGATATCACAATCCTAGCACCACTTAAAGAATTTGAAACTCAGTTGTTTTGCTCTCTGGATTTCATGCCAGAAAATAACGTGGCATTTTAGCCTTTCTGAACTGACTTAGTCAACATAATGGTGCTATTTCTCATTCCAGGTTTAAGTTTATCTATTCATGGGGCTGAAAAGCGTTTGCAAATCCATCAACGGCGAAGTGTGGCAAGCCACCCAAGGTCACGTCGCCTGCCCGTGGTCAGGCATTCTTCACTCCCGCCAAGTAGGAGGTCAATAAAAATGGAGGCCAGCTCTTCTGGAATCACTAATGGGAAAACCAAAGCCTTCCACCGAGGTAAGGCCTGGGGGAATGCAGTGGGGATCCATGTGAGTAGCAATCAAAAAGCCCGTGTTATATTTTCATTATTGAATTATGCCATAATGCCAGTTAAGTTTGCTTTTTAAAAGAACCTTGTGTCTCTCTCTTTTTTCACTTCAATCGCTGGTAAATGTCACAAACCAAGTAAGAGTAGAGAGAGAGTCTGATGTGTCAGGAAGGTGAAGACTACATTCTCCCGACAGTGGTAGAATCTAAATGGGGATGTAATGAATAAACTTGCTTAGTTCAAAAGAGCTTATTGTATACTAAAACGAAAGAGGATGTGGCCATTTTCTTCATAATTTATCCTAGGATAGGCCAGGGAAAAGATCAACCTGAAAATGCCCATGTGTTGGAGCCTAAGATACCTGGTTTGACTTGCCTATAACCTCCCAAGAATAGGGCAGATGATTCGGATTATATTATGTTTCAAGACTCTTGGAAGCATTTTAACAAGTAAAAAATGTTAAAATGAGTCAAAATCAAAGCAAATATATATATTTTAAGATTTATTTGTTTACTATGGTATATCTACACAATGGAATTCTATGCTGCCATAAAAAAGAAGGGAATTCTTACCATTTGCAGCAACCCGGATGGAACTGGAGAGCATTATGCTAAGTGAAATAAGCCAGTCAATGAAGGAGAAGCATCACATGATCACACTGATTGGTGGATAATAAAGAACATTATAAACTGATGAACAAGAAGATAGATACAGAGGCAGTAAAGCATCAAACAGACTGTCAAATTAACAGCAGGAAGGTTAGGGAGAGGTGGGGTAGATAAGAAATCAACCAAAGGGCTTGTATGCATGCATATAAGCATAACCAATGAACATAAGACACTGGGGGATTAGGGTATGCCTGGGAGCGGGAGGAGGGGTGCAATGGGAAGATATGTATACATGGTATTCATTCATTCTTTCAACCAACTTACTGAATGCCTGCTATGTGCCAGGCATTGTTTTGGATGCTGAGGAAATATCAGTGAACAAGGCACCTTTACTGTCCATCTGATTCTTCTGTGTAATATCTGGGCAAGTGATTATCCAGCCCCAACTGAAGCCAAGTCTCCATCTCTAGGCATGTCATGCCATTCTCATTTCTCTCTCTCTCTCCCTCCCCCCCTCTCTTTCCACTCTCCACTCTCCCCTCCCTCCCTTCCAGATTCCTTACTCTCCATCTCCAAATGTATCTCTCTTTACTCCCACCCTTCCCATTTTTCCTACTTTTTTTAGGAGACGAAGGTCCTCCCAATGATCTTGAATAAGCCTTCACCCGTGCCTTTGGCCACCCCTCTTCTCTTGGGCCTTGCTCAGAAGAATGTGTCCTCTTATTCTTTCTTTTTCTTCCTCCCTTACTGCTGGTTCTTTCTCCTCAGGTTATTAAATAGGCTTAAGCTCTCCTATTCCTATCATATTCATTTGCCACTTTCTCTTTCATTAACCATCTCTCTTGAGGTTTCCCTTCTCCCTTCTAAGCCAAACATCTCAAAGAATAATCTACACCATCTCCTCTTCTCTCTTCCTCCCCAGCCACTCTTCAACCTGCCACTACCTGGTTTCTAGCTCCTCCACATCTTTTCTTGAGTCCCTTAGTGACCCCTTATTAGCCCAGCATGCCAAGTGCCAGACTCTTCTGATGCACCAGACCAGAACGGACCACCGCTCCTTCCCAAAACCATGTTCCCTGGTTCCCACGACAGTCTTCTTTCTTGGTTCTTTCTTAGTTCTTTGGCATACAACTTTCCTGATTTTCCCATCTCCATCATCTCTCCCTTCTTCTTGCATCCCATCCCAGTAGGTCCTTTATATCAAATCCAGAATAGTTCATCTCAAACCTGATCATGTCATTCACCTTGCTTGACCTGCTGTCTATAGGGCAAAGTTTAAACCTCTTAGCATGTTGAAAACAAGTGCCCTTCATGATTTAAGCCCCTATTGCTTCTCATCCTTCATTTTTGTCTACTTCTGCCTTAAACTTTATACACTGGTGGATCAATCAGGGTTTAACCAGAAAATCAGAACCAGTGAAAGATACATACTAGAGATTTATTACAAGGAATAGGCTTTCATGATTTTGAGTTCTGTCAAGGGAAGTCTGAAATCCAGAGAGCAGGCTGTCACGAAGGGCACTCTGGAACTCTTGGGTGCAGATGAAGCTGCTATCCACAGGTGGACTTCCTTGTTTTTCAAGGAAGCCTCAGCTCTGCTTTCAAGGCCTTTCGGATGATTGGATCAGTTCTGTTCAGATTCTCTTGGATCATCTTCCTAACTTAATTTCAACTGATTGCGGATTTCTATCACATCACAGCAATACCTAGAGTTCATTGAGTAACTGGGAACTGTAGTCTAGACAAGTTGGCACAGCAACTAGACCATTAATGAGATTAATCAGACATCTAATCAGACTGCCTTGTGTTCAGCTCTTCAAACACCTGGTACAGTTTCATGTCTCCCAACTTTTGCTCATATTGCTGTCTCTAGGATGCCTTGGTTTTGCCACATTATATGTTAACATTTTTTTAAATTACCTGTCTCTCCACCGTAAGGTTTTCAAGGGTGGGAAGTCTGGATTATATATATTGTATCTCCAATAAATATGAGTAGGGTAAGACTGAACTGAACCATCATCGGCTGTTTTTGTAGATTATTATAATAGCTTTTTTTTATAAACATTTTTTCCAGCTTTATTGGGTTATCACTGACAAATTACAGTAGTTTTCTAAATTATTTTACTTGCCTTTCTTTCAACAAATATTTATAGGCATCCTTCAAATACTTGTGATACAGCAATGAAATAAGCAAAAGTCCCTGACTTCAGAGAATCTAATGGATAAATTATATAGTGTTTAGGAAGAGAATAAGTATTATGGGTAAAAGAAAAAGTAGGGGAATAAAGTAGTATTGCATATTGAAATTTTAAATAAGGTGGTGAAATTATAAGCTCTGTGGAAGAGATGTGTAATCAAAGACCAGAAGGAGCACCCTGGCTGGGTGGTTCAGTTGGAGTGTCCTCCCCTCCACCAAAAGGTTATGGGTTTGATTCCTGGTCTGGGAACATACCTAGGTTGTGGGTTCAATCCCCAGTCGTGGCACATATAGAAGGCAACTAATTGATGATTCTTATATCAATGTTTCTCTCTCCCCCTTCCTTTCTCTCTAAAAACTAATAAAAAAACCATATTCTCAGATGAGGATTAAAAAAAAAAGACTAGAAGGAGCCAAGAGAGCCATGTAAATGGACAAGTTCATTGCAGCAGAGGGCTAGTCAGTGGATAAGGCCTAGGATAGCGATGAGTCTAGAAGTTTGAGGATCAGCACAAAGACCCTGAGCCTGAAGTGAAAGGGAAGCATCATCCTAGAGAGGCCAGTGGGAACAGATTGGGCAGGGCCTTCTAGTCTACAGTAAGGACTTAGAGTGTGGAGAAAAAGAGTCCTATGATCTGACTTATATTTTATCAGGATCACTTTGGCTGCTGTTTGAGAATAGACTAGATCAATGGTTCTCAACCTTCCTAATGCCACGTCCCTTTTAAGGTTGAGAACCACTGATCTAGTTAGATAAAGTGAAAGGAGAAAGGTCACATAGAGGCCACCATAGCAATCTAGTCAAGAGATGATTGTAGCTCTCATCATTGAGGGTGGGAGCAGGTTGGTGGTGCAGAAGTGGTGGTGAGGATTTGGATTTTGGAAGTATTTTAAAGATGGGCTAACAGGATTTTCCAAAGGATCGAATTTGGGGTAAGAGAGAAAATATTCCGAAGGATAACTCCAAGGCTTTTTATCTGAATATATTTGATTGATATCCAATGAAGAAGGCTGTAGGAGAAATAGATTTGGTGGGTTTTTCAGTCAGAAGTAGGGCCAGAAGTCTGATTGTGAACCTGATAATATTAAAAACTGGCAAGATCATGTAAGTGGTGGGATAAACATGTCTGAAGTTAGAGTGATTGGTCTTAGAGGGAGATATAAAATGACTGTTGTTGACATATAAATGGTCTTTGAAGCACTGAGATGAAGAGATAACAAAAGAAGTAAAAATGGGGAAGAGGGGAGGATTAAGAGCTGAAATCTGGGGCAGTCCACAATAGTAAAGGTAAAAGAGAACATGAATTAGCAGCAAAGAAAACCAAGACAGAATGCCCAGCAAAAATGGAAAGAAGCCAGAAATTATTTGTCTTGAAAGATAAATTTATCAAGAAGTGAAGAATGGTGATTATCCAGGTTAAATATTGCTGAAAGTCAAATAAGTCTAGCGCTAAGAATTGGCCATTGATTTTAGTAAAGTGAAGATCAGTGGTGATTTTAATAGCAGTTTTGGTGAAGTGGTGGGTATGAAATCCTGATTAAAGTAGATTTAAAGGAGCATGGAAGGGTATGAATGGGATACTCTAACTACAGACCACTTTTTTAAGCAGTTTGCTGTGAAAGTGAAGAAATAGGGATGCAGCTGGAGGAGAAATAAAGGTCAAGGGCGAGTTTCTTTTTCACATAGCAACTGTTTAGTAGATAATTCATGATGTTGGGAAGAGGGGAGAATTCATGATGTGAGCATTGGTGAGAGATGAGAGCAGAGCACAATATAATCGTAAATAGTTTATTTGTGATAACAGATGGGAAGGGACAGTATGTGTATACTGGCAGTGTGATGAGGATCTAAGAAGTTCTTTTCCCACGGTCAGTTTTATTGGGAATGTGGGAAGCAAGGTCGTGGCTGAGAACCAGAATGTAGCCAAGGAGAGAGAGGGGAAGCTGTATGGTATGATGATATGATGGTATGATAAACAAGAAATATGATTGCCCGTCACATTCAAGGGCTGTTGTAGATTTACGGTTAGGATTAAAGTGGGAGTCACCGTAGTTGTGTTTTGCTTTAATCTTGTTTAGCCACATGAGTGAAGACATAGAATAGATGAGGGGTCAGATTTAGTCAGGGCTGCATATTGCCAAAGAATTAGGAAAAGAGTGATTGGGAATCACAGGTGCATGAGAGGGAATGATTATAATAATTTATGATGCGATTTAAGTTTTGTAAAGAGGGAAGCCAAGACATCAAGGGGTGAGGAACAATGGAAAGCTGATAGAATCAATTGGTTGGAGGTCCAAGAGGGCCGAAAGAGTGGTGAGGTAGGGTAATGGGAGGAAGAGCTGGAAAGGTAAGAGGAAGTGATAAGAGAGGGCATGCATAACTGATGTTAGGGAAGACGGTGCTATTATTAGCAATAAGCAAGTCTAGACTAGGATATGAAATGAATGACTATAATAAGGCAAGATCATTGGAGGATAGAATCCTCAGGACTGAGAGTCCAGAGTTTAGAAAGGATTGTCTATATAGATATTGAAATTGTCAAGAATGGAATAGTTTTGGGGAGAGTGATAATAAGCCAGGAGTTAACCTCATCAAGAAATGAGGGAGCATGACCTGGGAGGCAGCAGGTGAATGTAGTCATGAGGGAGAGAAAGTGATCTTATGTAATAAAGAGGGAATATGCTAATTGATCATCACTCCATTAGGAAGATGGATGCATCCACAGCTGAGGCCAACTTCCCATAAGGAGCCTTAAGGAACAATCAGCAGGGACCTGATGCTATGCCCATGGGGCTCACAGGGGACCTCAGGCCATACCCCCCACCTGACAGGGCTTGACAGGGGACTTAGGCCACACCCTCCCTGCCCAGCATCAGGCTAGGGGACTTCAGGCTGCACACCCTGCCCCAGTGTCAGGCTAGAGGACTTGAGGCCACACCCCTTCAAGGCGGGCCTTGACTAGGGACCTCAAGGTGAGCTTCCCATCCTGGTGCTGGGCTAGGGGACCTCAGGCTGCTCCCCCCACTCCAGTGCCAGGCTGGGGGACATCAGGCCATGCCCCTCACCAGCTGAGGCTTGACAGGGGATTTCAGGCCATGCCCCCACCCTGGCACCAGGCTGGGGGACCTCAGACCACACCCCCTTCCCAGAGTGGCTTAACAGGGGACCTCAGGTGCACCCTCAGTACTGGGTCAGGGGAACTCAGGCCACAGTGCTGCCCAGCAGGGTTTGATGGGGAACCAGAGGCTGCGCCCCACTCCCAGTGCTGGGCTTGGGGATCTGAGGCTGCGTCTCCCAGCCTGGCGGGACTTGACAGGGGATCTCAGGCCGTTTACCCCATCTGGTGGGGCTTGATGGAGGACCTCAAGGCATGCCCCCTGTCCTGGTCTGGGCTGGGGGACCTCAGACCACACCTCCGTCTTGGCATCAGGCCAGGGAACCTGAGGCTATGCCCCCTACCCAGCAGGGCTTGAAAAGGGTGGGACTGGCTTGGTCTGGATCTAGCTCAAATGGGGAGTGGCGACCTGCCGGATCTGGGTCTCGTGATTTTGAGGTGTATGTGGATGGACAGGGACTTTACTCTGGGTCCTGTGTTGTGCCCCAGACTCTGATAGGAGGAAGGTTTTCATATAAATTTTACTAATTTTCTCTCATCTCTGACACTTCTATTATAGAGAAAGGGCAAATAGCAATATTAAATTATTACCTCTAATTAATCTCCTTTTAATGTGCACAAATTTTGTGCACTAGGTCACTAGTATAGTATAACCTGAGATTTAAAGCTGGGAGTGTTTAGGGACAAAGGAAGAACAATGGTCTGGAGTGGCATTGAGTGACTCAAGGAAATATTCTTGTGGGAGCCTCTTTCCACACCCCGCGTGGTTCAGGGTTCCCGGTTCAGGGTTTGGGTTCTGAAGGAGGCTGCACACAAACGAAAAGAGAGACTAGAAAATATTAATTTGGCGATATTGGGGGGCTAGGCGGGAGCCTTCCTCTAGTGGAAAGGACTACCACTTGCTCTGGCCTTTTTCTCCCTTTTATTAAGGCTTTGGGACACACCCCTAGCCTTTAGACAGGAAATAACAAAACAGAAATTAACATGAAACAAACAGGTAGAGGTTGCTTCAGCTAACAATGTTTTCACTAAACAGTGAGTAATTAGCTCTGACCTTTCAGAACAATTAAGATTGACCAGCCTTCTGGTTTCCTGTTTACATCCATTTAGTGAGAACAATGTTTGGTTTCTGGCATATTCTAAGTTCTCATCCTAAGAAACAGAAATTGTAACTCTGTATGGTGACAGATGCTAACTGGATTTATTGTGGTGATTATTTCTCAATATACACAAATATCAGATTATTATTATGTACAGCTGAAGCTAATAATATGTCTATTATACCTCCATACTAAAAGAGACTCAAGGAAGATTTCTTCTCCAGATCCATTGGTGTCAAGGCTCTAGCAGAAAATCCCACAGGAAAGCAGTGACCTCCAGGAACAACCAGGCTTTTATTAGAGAAGATGAAGGAATAATATGAGAAAAGACAGATGATGGAAGATCATTTTGGTGGGCCCAAAATGGAAGGCTTTTGGATGTTGGAGAGTTGCCTTCACTGGCTCTCTTCCATTATTTTTCCAGACCACCCCAAAGCTCTCCTCCAAAGATAATGATCAACATTATCCCTCTTCTGCTTAAAAAATCTTTATGGCTGTCCAGAAGAAAGTGCAACCTTGTGGTCCCTCTCCACTCTAATAACCACTCTATTTTTTTCCTGATTATGTCATTTCATACTGCATAACCTGCTGCTTCTACTTGAACCACTATCAGCTCTTCACTATTGCTTAAGTGGGTTTTTACTTTGCATTTTTCTGTCATTGCTCAAGCTCCTCTCTGTCCTTTTGCAAGGGCCTTTTCCCCAATTAATCTCTGCTTCTCATTTCTCAAAATGTAACCCAAATTCCACTTTCTCCCAAAAGCCTTTCTAGATCTCACTGATCAGAATTGATCTTCTCTTGAACTTGGAAGCCTTATCAAGGTCCACCTGGTTTTAGGTTTTACAGTTCTCCTGGAAGGCAGTAACTGTATTTATCTTTGTATTCCCCATCCTCCCTAGCCCCGTGAGTTATTACGAGTAGATTCCACTACTAAATGAATATTTGCTGTTTGTCAAATATATCCCATCCTTTGGATATAGTTTTGCATTCTGAAGTTATATAGAGTAAATCTAATTCTTCTTTCAAATGATGAGCCTTGAGTTGTTAAAAAAAACACCTCATCTTGAACTGCTTGTCAACTGAAACGTTTCCTAATTTCTTCAATGCTTCTTTCAGTGACATGTTTTTCAGATTCTCTACCATCCTGCCCCCTCTGCTCTTAGAAAAGTCTTATTTCACAGCTGCCTCTTTGAAAACACAGTGTCCAGAATAGCATAGTCTATTCTACTGGTGTCTGACCCAGGCAGAGTACAGTTGGCCCTTAATTGACATCCTATACTAATATTAATGTAATACAACTTGAATAAATATTATTAAGGTATTTCCTAATAGTATAGCATCAGCATGGGATCATTTACCATTTATCTAGTCACTGCTCTCATCTTAAAAACTCATCATTTATAATTATGAGTTTTAATTTTATAATGAATTTTAAATGAATTTTATAATGAATTGTTGAACTCCACTTGTATTGGCTATTTGTTGAAAATATAAAGCCAATTATTTAGCAGAGAATTATAATTAAGTAAAATTATATTATAAAAATTATAATTGGAAATATTTTTTAAAAAAATGCACAGTTAGGAACAACAAATCATCATAGAACAATAGTTAACATACAACCACTCCCGAATAATGGATATGGATAGTGGTGGTGTTTTTTTTTCTACACTGGTAAACATTCCAAAGCTTTAGAATGCAGACGTATACCTGTTATTTATACATGACATTCACTCTAGCTTCTAATATGTATATTTTATCTTTTTTCTCAACTATATTTTTATTGATTTCAGAGAAGAAGGGAGAGGGAGAGACAGAGGGAAATGGCAATAATGAGAGAGAATCATTGAGTGGCTGCTTCCTGCACACTCCCTGTTGGGGATCGAGCCTGCAACCTGGGCATCTACCCTTGAACTGAGACCCTCTAGTCCATTAGGCTGGCACTCTGCCCACTTACTGGCCAGGGCTTTTTCCTCATTTTCAATGTACCCTGACTTAATGATTTATATCCATCTTGTAACCTGTTAAATTGGGCATGCTCCATTTTGGTGAATTTGTTCTTTTATTCTAATTCAGTTCTGGGGCAGAATATTTTGGCTGAAATAAAAAGGAAGCTGGGAAGATTTTGTGACAGACACAAAGCTCTGGACATTATGCTTGTAGATAGTGTCCGTTCTTAGAAGAAAGTGAACTGGAAGTGTCCCATTACATTTCTGCCCCTTCCTCATCCGGCTTGTCTGCCTTCCCCACCCAAGCAATTGGGCAATTTCACATGTAGAGCAGCCCGGCAGACCTGGAGAGGGAAGAAAACAAGGCTCAGAGAGCAGCAATGAAAGCTTCCAGAATCACAGGTATAAGATAAGGATAGCGCTGACATTTGTTGCGAGTAACAGTGATAGTTTCAGCTCAGCAATTCCTTTTTCCCCTCAGTCACTCATGGCTGGTTTTTCTTTGTTATAGTTGCCAGGAAGAACCTTGTTTTTTGTGTTTTTTTTTTTTTACTTTAAAACCAGAATGTCAGTGGTTAAGTTGGATGTAATGGGATGAGACTAAATTTCTCAAATCGTTACGGTGGCGATACATTTAAGGATTAAAGCCCTGTGTTTATATATCTTTATATGATAGCATAATTTTTAGTCCCTACATCTTTGATCCTAGAGCATGCAATATTGTCAAACATGCTCTATTTGGCTTAGATTATTGCATCATTTTGGGGGGAGTGAGTCTTTGTAAACACATAATAATGAGGATAGAAATAGTCTTTCCATAACTTGATTTATACACAAAAATTCTTGCATTTGGGGCAGGGTTACTCAGCCTGGCTTGCACCCTCTCCCAATCCAGGACCTCTCGGGTAGGTCCCTAGGCTTGTCCTGAGATCGGGGCCCATTGGGGTTTTCCTTCCCCCAGCTGCATGCAGCTGGCCCCGCCCCCACTGCTGCCATTGCTTACCATCTGTGCAACGCTGCCCCTACTCCCCTGACACTGGTGGCCTCTCTCTGCAGGTGACAGGCATGGGGTGCGATGGCTTGGCTGGGGTGATCAGAGTCGCCGCTGGTGGTCTGGGTCTCCCTCTTTCTTTGCTGGGGAGCGGGGCCAGCCCTTCTGATCATCCTGCCTGATCATCTGCCTGCCTGATCATCCCTAACCACTTGCCTGCCTGCCTGATGGCCCATAACCACTTGCCTGCCTGCCTGATCATCCCTAACCACTTGCCTGGGAGCCAGCCTGGCAGGGGCCGTGGTGGTTTTGGTCTCTGGTTATTTTAGTTTTTATGCGTATGGTGGCTGGCCTTTTATTATATAGGATATTTGTAAAAAGGCATAACATTCAAGGTGCTTTTGGTTCCTTAAAGCCTCTCTCTTTCTGTACTCAATGGAAAAGTTCTCCATCATCCAAAAAGAAAAAGAATAAAGAAAACCACACACAACATACACTTACACACTTTCTTCCCCAACACACACACACACACACACACACACACACCACCACCACCACCAAAATCAATTTGTATTGCATTTAACAGATAATGTATTGAACATAAAGGAGCATTTGGGTATGCTTTTGCAATATTTTGATGGCATTTTAGCCAGTCACCTGAAATTTATTGATGGTTCTTCCTCTTGTGAAGTTAACTATCTACTTTTTGTTTTTCATGGTCAGGTTGTGTATGTAATAGGAAATCTAACTCTTTAAGGTCAGGGTTTCATTGCGCTGACTTAGAGTCTTAGTTTTTATAGAACAAACTCAGAGAGAGCAGACAGACAGCTCTGGTCGGGGTAGGAAGGTGTTGGGGAAGTGGGGGGATTGAACAAAAAAGAAAAGAGAGAACTCATTGGCATGGACAACTGTGTCAATTGTAGGAATAGGGGGAGGTAGAAGTGAAAGAGGGCATAGAGGGGACAAATGGAGATGGAAAAAATAAAATAAAATAAAATAAAAATAAAGTCTTAGTTTTTTAAACTGGTACCTAAAACACTTTATGCTATTATTTCTATTTATGTCGACATTGTAGAATACCTTTGTGCCTCATTCTAGTGGAGTTTGAGCTTGGATACCATAATATAAACACTGAAAATTCACTCAGTTAAATACCCACACTTACCTCCCAAACAAGCAGTTCAGAGAGCATCTTAATTCCTTTTATTTTTTTCCCCTTAATTGAATGCACTCATTAACAAAATTACACAGGTTTCAGGTGCACAGTTCCATTAACACCTCATTTGTACACTGTATTGTGTGTTCACCACCCCAAGTCAAGTCTCCCTCCATCACATCTATCCCCCCATACCCTCGTCCACCTCCCCTCACACCCCCTCCTTTTCTTCCTCTCCACCCAACCATCACCACACTGTTGTCCATGTCTGTGAGTTTTTCCTTTTTCTCTCCTCTCTGCTTAATCCCTGCACCCTCCCAACCCCCCCCCCCGAATTCCCCTCCCCACAGCTGCCAGCCTGCTGCTCTCTCTGAGTCTGTCTCTAGTTGCTTTTGTCTTTTATTTTTCCTTTTTGTTTTTAAAGGATGTTTCAGACTTGCCCCTTCTAAAGGAAAACCTGAAGCAGAGCAAGGGATGCTCCCACATACCATTGCGAAGTTTTCCTTTCAAAGTGTGATTTTTTTTCTACTGGCTTCTATTTTATTTTTTTAAATCATGGAAACATGTTGCTTGGTAATTTAGAGAGAGAGAGAGAGAGAGAGAGAGAGAGAGAGAGAGAGAGAGAGAGAGAGAGAGAGAGAGAGGGAGAGAGAGTGTGTGTGTGTGTGTGTGTGTTACGGCAATAAATTTCACTGTTTTTAATTCAGTGACACTTAACAGAGAAGAGCTGTCCTTGAAAACATTACAGATGATATACCACATTATCTTACATTTATGCTCTCTCTCTCTCTCTCTCTTTTTCTAGTTAGAGCAAGATAAGTATGATTTGTATCCCACTGAATCCCTGGGGACTGGGTTCACAGTGGGGACTGGGCTTAAAATTTGATTGTCTGGAGAGCTTTTGTTTGTATCATGGCCTTGTCTGTGTGTGCTTTGCTATGAGTGAGTTCCTTTAAGAACTAAGAAAAGCATACTTTTCTTTTTCTATGTTCGATTTTGCTTAAAATCCGCTAATTCTGCCATATACACCCCTTCCCCAATCCCAGAGACTCGTCTTGGAAAGGAGCTGGTTCTAAGTCTTTGCTGTGAATAAAGCATACCACCCCCCACACCCATTTTTGTGTATGTTCTTAATTAAAGCTCTACAGCTTCTTTATCTGGTGTCAGAAAAGGAGAAAAGAACTAAACAAAACCTACTCCAAGTGCCAGAGAATTTTTTTCCTTTTCATATAAAAGGATGTAGATGAGTCTGTTGGGCTTGGGGGTGGGGTGTGCAGAGATGGTCTTTTATCATCAAATGATTTTTTTCAAGAACCTTTAAGGGGATTCAGGTGAAGGAACCCCCATCTGTGTGGAGAGCTGGCTGCTCCTTTAAGTAGCCCTGACCAGAGTCATACAGTAGTGCTCATGCTGGATTATTTATTCCGGGTTACCTGCCTCATCTCCAGCATGCTGTTTGCAATGTTCTTCTTTCAATCAATACATACTGCGTGTAACTTTAGGGTTTCTACTCTTAAGGGATTTCCCTCTCCTGCTTTAGTTTCTAGCATTGCTTTGTCTTTTTCAAAGTATATGTAGCTTACACTTTTGTACAATGAAAATTTCATTCTGACTTGAATGTAATGATATGGAAATCAGTGACGCTATAACTTGCACTGTTTTGCATATGTCAACCCTTTTCAGGGAGTAAAAAGCCCTACTGTGTTTTTAAAGAACATCAGTTATAAGCTCAGAACTGAAGTAGAGATACACACTGAATGTTTTCATATGTGGCACTTTTATGTATTTTGTCGGGTTGTTCTAAATTGGACTGTTAAATACTATGTTTGAAGCTGGATATTCATTTTTATAACCATGTTGGTGTTTTAGCCCCATTATTTATTACTTTTGACATACAGAATGAACTGTGTGGATTTATAGAGCAATAAGAGGATATATTTAATGTGCTTTGTTTTTTAAATGAATATGAACTGAAAGCATGAATCAATAAAAGTGATTAAAATGAAAAAAATACATATTTAAAACTCATATTCTGCAAGGTAGATGAGTTTCATTCTTTTACTCGTAGTGTACTTAGACTAATGCATCACAGCTCTGTGGAGATATTACACAAGAGCTCTCAAACGGAGTTTCTAATTTGTAGTGAGTCATAGATCTTAGAGGCAGCATGGACATTTTAGCCATTTTGAGGCCTATTAAGCCATCCATCTATTTTTTACAAAGTTAATAATCCCAATTCCCGGCGTGCTTTCTGAAAACCTATTGTTAAATCTGAAAAGAAAGAGCAAGACAGCCTGTATATCTCTGTGCCATCAGCCCTAGGTTATTTTAGTTCAGTTCCCTTAGAGTCTACCAACTTTTCTGAGTGCCTTCTGTGTACTAACTGTGTATATGGAAAAGACTTCCTAAGGTTTGACACAGTCTAGAACTCTCTTACGTTGTCCTAGGGAGCTCACAGTCCTGTCCATATTGGTGATCAGTCAGTGTCTTTGGTTATAAGTAACTGAAACCAATTATTTAAACCAAGCAAATAAGGAATTTAAAGCTGAATGATAGGTAAGGAAAGCTTAGAGAATCAGCTCTGTTAAAGGAACAGGAACCAATAAAGAACTATTTAACTATCTGGAAAAAATGAACTACAATTAAAAAAAATTTATTCATTTCAGAAAAGAAGGGAGAGAGAGAGAGAGATAGAAAGAAACTTCAATGATGAGAATCATCAATCCACTGCTCCCTGCATGCCCCCTACTCGGGTTGGAGCCTGCAACCCGGGCACGTGCCCTGACTGGGAATTGAACCATGACCCTCCTGGTTCATAGGTCAACACTCCATCACTGAGCCACACTGGCTGGGGTGAACTACCATTTTTTAAGTTTTGCATTGTTTGGCTCAAGGTTTTGAAGACCTGGGAGAGAGGTTTTACTGGCAATGCACCTTTTCCTTGGTTGAGTAGAGGCTGATGAGAGAAAGGATGGGGCCGAGACCCCTCCTTCAGCTTTTATAATAGGAGATCGGACCCTTTGGTTTCTCCTTCCACCCAGGCTGCAGTAAGGGAAAGACACTTCCCCAAAAGGAAAGACATGTGATGTTAGAAAAAGGAAATAGACATGAAGAGTGCCCACTGCTGGGATCTGTACTTAAGCTGCTAGAATAGAAGCCAAACTGTACTAACAGCTGGAAGAGATATAAATAAAAATATGGGAACATTCTTATTGTGGAAAATTGAAGAAAGATTCAAAAGGCATGCAGGTTAAAAATTGGACTTTGACGATCTACTGGGATTTTGACAGGAGGATGGGGAGAAGGCCATCTTGATAGAGGAAAGAGCATAATAATAGAGACAGTGAATTGCACTGGTTATTAATGCAAGCTCTGTGGTTAGATATTATAAACACAGATATATTACCTAAAAGCTATACAGACTTGACCAAATGACCCAATTGTTCCCTCGTCAGCAAAATGAGGGTAGTAATTCCTGCTCATTGTATTAGAGTTACTGGATAAAATACAGAACTCATGGTTAAATGTCAATAAATTACAATTACTTTTTAATGAATGTACCAAATACTGCATGGGGCATACTTATAAAAAAATAATTTTATTTTATTTTTATTTATTTATTTTTTTAATTATTGTCTTACATGTATACATATCTTCCCATTTCCCTCCCCCTCCCAGGCATACCCTAATCCCCTAGTGTCTTGCATCCATTGGTTACGCTTATATGCATGCATACAAGTCCTTTGGTTGATCTCTTATCTACCCCACCTCTCCTTAACCTTTCTGCTGTAATTTGCCAGTCTATTTGATGCTTTACTGCTTCTGTGTCTATCCTTTTGTTCATCAGTTTATAATGTTCTTTATTATCCACAAATGAGTGAGATCATGTGATGCTTCTCCTTCATTGACTGGCTTATTTCACTAAGTATAAGGCTCTCCAGTTCCATCCAGGTTGCTGCAAATGGTAAGAGTTCCTTCTTTTTAATGGCAGCATAGAATTCCATTGTGTAGATGTACCACAGTTTTCTGATCCACTCATCTGCTGATGGGCACCTAGGCTGTTTCCAAATTGTAGCTATTGTAAATTGTGCTGCTATGAACATAGAGGTGCGTTGGTGTTTCTAATTTCTTAGGATATATTCCTAAGAGTGGGATTGCTGGTGGGAATGCAGACTGGTGCAGCCACTGTGGAGAACAGTATGGAGTTTCCTCAAAAAACTGAAAAAGGAACTCCCATTTGACCAAGAAAAAAATCTTAGTTGTTTATTTGAAATTTAAAATGGGAACCCTCTATTTTTATGTTTAATATCTGGCAACCTTATGCAGCATTGTTATAAGAAATTCACTCACCGAGACTGGTTTGGCTCAGTGGATAGAGCGTCGGCTTGTGGACTGAAGGGTCCCAGGTTTGATTCCATTCGGGGGCATGTTCCTTGCTTGCAAGCACATCTCGACTGTGGGGCGTGAAGGAGGCGGCTGATCGATGTCTCTCTCTCATTGATGTTTCTGACTTTCTATCTCTCTCCCTTCCTCTCTGTGAAAAGTCAATAAAATATATTTTTACAAAAAAGAAATTTACTCATGTAAAGTGCCCAAAATGATCCTTATCACATAGGTGCCCAGTAATAAATGGTAGTGATCATTTTTGTTGTCATCATCATCACAGGCAAAATTCTGAAGCTTTGAATGCCTGAGCATACAAATATTTCTAATCATTTCTTTTTCAGTCACTGCATCATAGACCATTTCCCAGTTAACTTGGGCTGATACTAGTGAGAGGAGTTCTCATTTTGTACATGGACACAGGTCCATTCGCCTTCTTGTATTTGTGTGGGCTTCTTTTTCCTTCTGGTTGTGTCAGATGTCTCTCTTGTGTATCGCTTTCATTTGACTTTATTTTTTAGCCACTCATAATTAATGAATATTATTTTCTATTCCCATCTCTAGGCCAATACTGAGAGTATTAAGAACATTAGACTTGGGACTATATTTTAAGGGTCAAGAACAGACTAATCCGAAGCATTGATTGCAGTTTTCTTGAATTGGAAACTGTAACACTTAATGGGCATGGATCAAATTATCCCACTTTAATGATTATGCCATATAAAATAGAATTAGAAACCTTCTGAAATCTAAAGTAGTTCTTCTCTTACTTTTCCTTTATCTGTGAAGCTCATCATATAATCCTAGAGAAATGTCATTAGTCACGGAATATGTCCTTTATTCTCTTGTAGAATTTGTAAAAGAATTTTTAAAAAACCTTTATTATTGAAAGTATTACATCTCCCCCCCCCCATTAATCTCTTCTAGCCACCCCTACCTTCACCACCCTATTGTCTGTGTCCATGGGTTATAGTTACTCTTTCCACCCACCCTCCCACCCAGTGTAAAATGATGTTTTGTTGATACTTTTGATTATTTTCCCAAGTAATTTTAACCTTCTTTTAGCCCTTTCCCCATTCGTGCATGGTTATTTCTCTTATGTAGTCGTGGCATTTACATGCTGGGACAAGATGATATCATAGGACAGAAACTTTATTGTTTCCAGTGAGCTAGCATATCTGTAGTACTGTCTGTAGACAAAAATAAACATTTGGTAATAATAAAATTACAGCTATAATTTGTTAAGCAAATTATATAGTATTATATTATATAAATTCCCATAGTTCCAATCTCAAACTCTGTTAAGCTATTTGCATTCATTATCTCATTTAATTCTCAGACTATCCTCATGCTGTTTTCCTTTCTTTATGGTTGGGGAATCTAAGGCAGAGAAAAGTTAGGTATCTTGACCAAGGACATAGCGTAAATAATTGGCGGAGGCAAGATTTCAATCTTAGTGGTTTGATTCTCTCATTCATTGTGCTGTTACCTTCTTCGGACAACTTGATAGCCATTTTTCTAGCAAGTTAGTAAAACAAAGCCTTGGAAAATTTAAATTAGCAGAAGACCACACTAAAGAAGCAATGGTTAGGGTTCCATTGAAAAGATACATCAGACACTCAAATGGGTTACTGTGTGTGTGTGTGTTTTTTTTTTCAGTATAAGTGATGCGCCATGTCAGCTTGTTTTTAGTTCTACTCCACAGAAGACCATTTTTTTCTTCCTGCTCCCTTTTTCTAGTTCCAAATAAAACTCATTCCTGTTTCCCTGAGTTTCAAAGATTACTTTCTGACCCTCATGTCAAGGACTGAGCTCAAATTAGAGAAGAGACTGAACTCAGCCAGTGCCTTTTGTATGCTGTTTCACCCCATACACAGCAGTGCCTCATTTTAGCCCAACTGCAGAAAATAACTCCTTTGCATGGGGTGAAAAACAAAACAAAAACTCAATGGCTAAAAAAGATAATAAATCCTCTTTAAAGATAGTATCAAAAATGGCAATTTCATTTTGTTTATAAATAAGCAATTATAGTAGAAATTAATCCTCAGTCCAGTGCTTTTACATCTATAGCACAACTTGACCTTGAAGATGCAGTCACAGCCCTAGCCAGTTTGGCTCAGTGGATAGAGCCTCAGCCTGAGGACTAAAGGGTCCTGGGTTCGATTCCAGTCAAGGTATGTATGTACCTTGGTTGCAGACTTCTCTCTAGCCCAGGCCCTGGTTAGGGCTCATGCAGGAGGCAACCATTCAATGTGTTTCTCTTACATTGATATTTCTCTCTGACTTTCCCTCTCTCTCTCTCACTAAAAACCAATGGAAAAATATCCTACAGTAGATTTTAAAAAATTTAAATAAAAAATTACATATATATATATATATATATATATATATATATATATATATATATAAATGCTATCACAATGTAAAATTTCTACTATTAAAGAGAATTCCACGTGCTAAAAAGAACAAATAAACCAAAAGTACTAGAGTCTATGGGGATGTACCAGAGTGAGA
The DNA here is from genome assembly GCA_004026805.1 of Lasiurus borealis. NCBI lineage: Eukaryota > Metazoa > Chordata > Mammalia > Chiroptera > Vespertilionidae > Lasiurus > Lasiurus borealis. The sequence goes on from PVJN01003266.1 coordinate 22,933, forward strand.
GATGAGGGGCAATTAAGGAAATATTTAAACAATGAAAGACAGCCAACAGGCAAGTCTTTCTTGGCCGACTTGCTCCTGATTCTGCCAAGATGTGAGTCAAAATTCAGCTCATTCTTTAGGGGGAAGCAATTAAGGGAAAAGTAAATGTATAATCAATCTCGATAACAACAATAATCCTGGTGCCACCACCTTACATTAGATCAGTGGTTCTCAACCTTCCTAATGCCTCGACCCTTTAAGACAGCTCCTCGTGTGGTGGTGACCCCCAACCATAAAATTATTTCCGTTGCTACTTCATAACTGTAATCTTGCTACTGTTATGAACTGTAATGTAAATATCTGATAGGCAGGATATATTTTCATTGTTACAAATTGAACATAATTAAAGCATAGGGATTAATCACAAAAACAATATGTAATTATATATTGTGAAATATTTATTTCTAATTACAAATAAATGAAATTTTTTCTTGAATCATGGTATAGCATGGGTAACAGTCTTCATATAACAACAGTAAACTACATTGCTGCATTTTGCTACACCGAGGAGCGGTGTGTTGGTTCCTAAGACCATGGGAAATAGGTGTTTTCCAATAGTCTTAGGCGACCCCTGTGAAAGGGTCTTTTGACCCCCAAAGGGGTCGCAACCCACAGGTTGAGAACCGCTGCATTAGATGCTGCTCTCTGGTTTCTAAAAGGCTTTCACAAATATTTTTCCTGCATCTCATTTAGTCCTCACAGCAGTGGGTGAGGTGGGATTACCTGTATTTTTCTGTGGCTCAGGAAATGAAATTGCTTGCTCCAACGTACAAAATTAGTTTTTGATAGACTTAAACTAAGACTTATGTCTTTAATTTCTTCTGGGTGGTCGTTTTTTTTTTGTTATTAGTTTGTTGCTGTTTTCCCTTCCCTGTGAGTTTTCTTTTTCTTGAAGATGGGAATTAGTTGACTTTGGTGTGCTCTCATCATGTTATCTGGCAGCAGACATTGTTTTGAGAACTGTACCTGATGCTTCTTGCTGGAGCCAAAGGAATCTCCTTCTTGAATAGATCCTAAGCAGAGATGAAATGACGTATTTATTTTTCTGTTTGTAGGGTGGATTTCTGGTGTGGTCGGAAGATACGATCTTCCACATGGCTTTGAAATTACGTTGAATGAAAATGATAAGAGTTCCTTAAATGGACCTCTGTTTTCTATCTCACTGCACTGAAGGTCATTGTGATGTGTTTAAGAACAGTTAGTGCTGTGGTGTAGAAATACCAATCATCCCTCATTTGAATCACTTCCTCTTTTTTTTAGAGATATGTGTGATGTGAGGTTCATAAATAAGGGGTTACTTAGGAAAACAAGCTATGTGGGCCTTGGTGGATGTGGGCATTGTTTTCTGTGCTCCTTGCTGTCATGCTGAATAACAAACTTGTGTCTAAAAATATACAGTGGTACCTCGAGATACGAGTGCCCTAACATACAAGATTTTTGAGATACGAGCGATTTCTGCTTTGAAATACGAGCAACGTTTGAGATAGAAGTAATCCCACGGATGGGCCGGCTGCACACGACCCACCAGTTTACTGCGACTCAAGCGTCTCATAGTTTCCCATGCCTCAAGGTTACAGAACAAATTAAACTTGTATCTCGAGATACCACTGTAAACCAAATTCTTCCCTTCCATGTTTGCATTTTCTTTTCCCTTTCCCGAGGAACATATGCCAACATTTGTACCTATATGGTGCATTTAGATAGAATTTTCCCAAAACTTTTTTCACAGCCTTTGAACACACAAAGTGAGTGAAGGAAAGCTATAGAAAAGGCAACATGAAGAGAACCCAATGATTAATTTCTGGAAAGAATATTATGCTTTGGGAAATTTAAAACTGCCCCTTCTGCCTGTGCTCTATCAATTATTTAAGAAGCTTGGAGCCCAGTCACTGTGACTCAGTTGTTGAGTCTCGACCTATGTATGAACCAGGAGGTTGCAGTTTGGTTCCCAGTCAGAGAACATGCCTGGGTTGTGGGCTCCATCCCCAGTGTTGAGCATACAGGAGGCAGCCGATCAATGATTTTCTCTCATCACTGATGTCTCTCTCTCTCTCTTCCTTTCTCTTCCTCTCTGAAATCAATAAAAACCTATCTACTAAAGAGGGAATATGCTCATTGACTGTCACGCCCTCACAAAGATGGTGGTGCCCAAGGCCAATAAGGGGGGATATGCTAATTGATTGCCATGCGGTCAAAGATGGCGGTACCCACAGCCACAAGATGGCGACGTCCAGTCGCCTCAGCCCCACGGGGGTGGCAAGCGTGTACCATGGCCAGGCCTGCTCCCAGGCAGGTCTGGCTGCTCCATGTGTCTGGCTCCTAGTCCCCTCAGACCCCCAGCCACCCAAGGCCACCCTATGCACAGGCTAGCCCCCGTGGTGGCTGCCCAGCCATCCAGGGCAGGATTGAGGTGCAAGCAAGCCTTGGATGGCAGCTGCCCAGGGCCACCTGAGGCTCAGGTAACCAGGACCAGCCAAGGCTTGAGCTGTTGGCAGTGGCAGCAGCAAAGGTGTGATGGGGGCATCGCTTTCCCCTGATCGCTGGGTCACCTCCGTCCCCTGAGGGCTCCCAGACTATGAGAGGGGCAGGTTGGGCTGAGGGACCTCCCACATCCAGTGCATGAATTTTCATGCACCGGGCCTCTAGTATATACAGTGGTACCTCGAGATACGAGTTTCATTCGTTCCGTAACCTTGAGGCATGGGAAACTATGAGACGCTCGAGTCGCAGTATACTGGTGGGTCGTGTGCAGCCGGCCCATCTGCGCGATTACTCCTATTTCAAATGTTGCTCATATTTCAAAGCAAAAATCGCTCGCTCGATGGCTCGTATCTCAAAAATCTCGTATGTTAGGGCACTCGTATCTTGAGGTACCGCTGTATATATATAAAAGAAGAAGCTTGGAGAGATTTAAGTAACTCAAGATTATACAACTATAACTAGTGACCTAAACCCTGAGCCTAGCCTAAACCCTTGACCATGGCCATTAGTTATTAGTAACTTCTGTTACTTAACTCCCTGACTGAGCGGCAAGAGGATGATGTCTAAACTGTCACCGGGCTTCTTGTCCTGTAAGGACATACTCGCTCTTCTATCCAGCCACGCCTTCTTGATGCCTGAATGTATCACACAAGAGAATAAACAGCATGATACCGATGCTGAAAGTTTCATGGTTTCAACTCCGTAACCTCTCCTAATCCTTAGTGACTCCCTTCCCCCCCTCTCTGAGCCCCTGTTGTCCTAACAACAGACCTCAGCATCCAGAGATTGGAAGACCCCGCTGCGCTCTGCCCGCAGGACACACCGATCCGTCCCACCATTTGGAGCATTGAAACTCAGAGTCCCAAGCCCCCGTTGAAACTCCTAGCGCGGGGATGCATTATCCTTAGGGGGTGACTCTCTCGCCAATCCAGGGACACATGGAAGCAATTTTGTAGAAGCTCAGCCACCGCCAGCACCGGCAGAAGGAGTGGGATTATTATTTCCATTTGCAACCCGGGAAGCATCTGACCGCTATTAGCCAAATGGAGTTCTCCAGTTCGGATCCATTTCAGCATCGGGTCCTTAAAGCTACTCAGTGTTAATCATCAGAATAAATAGCTGCAGCTTTTGTAGTGACTAATGTGGGCGAACCGATCTGGTTTGTGTGTTGTTTTTTTTTTCCTACTCACATAAAGCTGAGTTTTCTGCTGTTAAAAAAAAAAGGCCTATCATGTCACTCAATTTATAGTTACACAACACTAATATAAAAAAGTGTGTGTCTTTTACAGTAGCGCTTAGGCAGCGTGCTCTGTTGCGAAGGCTTTTAGCTCAGGGCTCACTAAGTAGATTCTGGAAAGTTGAGAGAAACAGAGATGGAACGTTTTTCCAGAACCAGTGGAATGTCCCACAGGTAAATCCAGGGTTTTTAATTTCAGATCCTCTGGAAGAACTGAATTCATGTTCTCTCTTCCCTCTTCAAAGATTTATCTTGGACACTGGCTGGTGGGGAGACTGTCTGTACCCCCTCCCTTCTTAAAACCATTCTCTATCTTAGCCCTGTCAGCAAGTTCGCTTATGGGGGATTGACAGAAGACTCCCCGTTTCAAACATGGTGTCTTTGCAGCCTGCTTAGTCCAAAAATATTACGATTGAGGATTCGTTTTATTTATTTATTTATTTATTATTTTTATTTTTTTAAATATATTTTTATTGATTCTTTACAGAGAGGACGGGAGAGGGAATAGAGAGCTAGAAATATCGATGAGAGAGAGACATTGATCAGCTGCCTCCTGCATGCCTCCTACTGGGGATGTACCCATAACCAAGGTACGTGCCCTTGAGCGGAATCAAACCTGGGACCTTTCAGTCTCCAGGCAGACGCTCCATCCATTGAGCCACACCAGTTTCGGCTGAGGATTTATTTTAGATATTTAAGTTTTGAAATATCACTGCTTCCTAGTCTGTGAAATATGCTGCATTTGAGGATTGATATTAAATATACCTGTTCAGATAGGAACTACCCATTTTTATTTCAGAAGACAAATAGCATGTAGAGACAGAAGCTCGGGTCTAGTGTCATTTATTATGTGGAAATCACAGAAAATACCATTTGTCCCCCTTAAGCCTATACTGAGTCCCCATTTTTGTGTTTCACGGGGAAGGTAAGATTTCTTTTGTCATGATTTCCTTAATTTCTGCTTAAATATGGAATAACTATTCCAAGTCCAAATTACAGGGATGTTTTTTTTGTTTTGTTTTTACTGATTTTTTTGTGTATTGTTTAATCTAGGCCCTAAACCTGGAATTGACTGTCAGTGTGCCAAGGAGGAATATGTTAAATAAATTTTTTTTTATTGTTCACCCAATGATTTCTCCCCAACCCCCATTGATTTTTAGAGAGAGTAGAAAGGGTGGAAGAGAGAGAGAGAAACATCAATGTGAGACACATCAATTGGTTGCCTTCCACATGTACCCTGACAACGGCTGGGAACAAGCCTACAACCAAGGAATGTGCCCTTGACCTGGAATTGAATATGCAAACCTTCAGTCCATGGGCCAATGCTCTAAGCACTCAGCCAAAATGGCTAGGGCTCTCATAAAATGTTAGTGGACCATGATGATTTAACACCGTGAGCCAAATTAGTTTTAATTTTAATAGAGTCCCCCCAAAAATTTGACCTCATCATTTTATAAATGAGAACAAGGAGACTCTTTATTTAATGGCTCAGAGTTACATAAAGATGGAATTGAAGTCCAGATCAGTGTAGTGTCAAAATCTGTTTTTTATAATACTTTGCGTTAATTTGAAAATATGGAACCATCTATATTTGGTTGAACAAGAAATTTAAATTTACTAAACTAAGGCATTATAATACAGTAACTAAGAATAGTGATTTGCTGGGTGGGTGGAGAGCAAGGGAGAGTGGCAGTAACAAAAGTTATATTGTCTTCTATCATGGCAAAAAAAAAACAAAAAGTAATGTATAAAATTGATCAAGAAACAATGGGATACACACATGGATCTGCCCAAAGAATTAAGAACGCAAACTCTTAAAAGAGGTTGTATTGGAGGGAATAGGTATGGGATTGATAAAACAAAAATGTACCCATAATTTCACAACTGAGAGGTAACTTCTGTATCCACCTGGAATTTTTTTTTCTGTCTTTCTAGTCACATAAAAGGCCTTTTAAAAAAATATTTGAGACATCTGTATAACTTGTTTCCCTGTATCCACTTTCCTCACTTTTTCATTATATATTAAGTATTTCCATATCATTAATATTCTTCAAAGACAGACTTTAATGACCTGAATGCCTTTTTTATATTACTTCTTTTATGACTTCCTCTATCTTAAAATGTCTTCCAGCAAAAAAAAAATTATTAACACTTTGTAGAATTTTAGTTATTAAAAATTGTAGTTATTTAGTAGTCATATCTGCTACTTGAACTTATGAATTGCTAACTGTGACAATCAGTAAATAAATTAGGCCTCTATTTATTAGTCTATTTAGAAAGTCATTTGCTTTTTAAGTTATATAAAGTATTAGAATGTGTTGCTATTGGTAAATGAAATCCTCTTGTTTCTAACAGTTTATATTGTGACTGCTTGGATAGAGGTGGTATTAAAGACCCATTAAGAGCATAGGTTGGTATTATATCTTTATAGCTTAGTAGCGGTGTGACTTTGAGCAAATTACAGCTTCTTATTAAACCTCCTTTTCAAGGTTATGAAGACTAAACGAGATAATAAAGTACATAGCATGGAGCCTGACCAGTAGGCAGTACTGAATATTCTCGTGTGTGTGTGTGTGTGTGTGTGTGTGTGTGTGTGTGTGTCCTCATTGTGAAACCTTTGGTTATTGGACAGAACAGTGGTGACTGGACTTATTAGAGGTTGAAAAGCATCAGAACTTTCTAAGTAGCTGGCCACGGGGAGGGAAAGCAAATAACCCATTTTTAAACCTGGGCCCGGAGGAAGGCATCTTTGTTCTGTCCCATTGAGCTACGCCTTTCAGGTAAGTTCAGACTCTGCAGTGAGCCAGCTGCGTGCGTTCATTGACAAGTTCACGGCTGTGTCTGCAGTGCATGCATGCTGGTGCCCCAAAGAACTGTCTTCAGTGGCTACGCAGTTTCTATATAAAGGCCCACGCTGCTCTAATAAATGATTATGGATGGAAAAGTTATGGCTTGCATTTACTGAGTGCTGGCTGTGTTATAGCTGAGGGCTTTTCATGCATTATCTCATTTAGTCCTCCTGGCTGCTCTGTGAGACTGTTACTCTCATCCCTGTTTTATAGATGAGGAAACGAAGATTGATTGAGATTTGGTTGTTACCTAATAAGAATTTGAGTGCTGCTCTACCTGACTCCAGAGTCTGAGCCTTCATAACTTCTTCAGAGCCTCATTCAGGGGCTCACTCAACACTTGTTGATGTCCTACTCAGTGCCCCCACACAGAGTTCTCAGTCCTGGGTTATAGCATGCAGACAAAGGTTCCTGCCCTCCTAAAGCTTACCTTCTATAACGTTAAGTTACTTGTGTGCATTTCCCTCCTAGAAAGAGTGTTCCCCATAAGACAGTGACTGTGTCTTATTGATTGGCCAGGGGGGGGGGGGGGGAGTGGTAACTGAAATTTTATTCAAGACTAAGAATAATTATTGGGCACATGAAAGAATTATTTCTACAAAAATATGGAAAGCTAAGGCATGCCACGTTCTGTTCATCAGTTTATTTTTGCACTGCCTTTTAGCCCTTCATGCCTCCTCAAATTAGAGATGTTCTTATTGGTACTTTATAAAGCATTTGGGAGTTTATTATTATTTATGATAAAGTGGCTTGTTGATATCATGGTTTCTTTGACTTCCTTAAATGTTTTGGAAGTATATGGGCCAGCATAAAAATCATTTTTCTTTAGGATATACTAGAAATACATTAGATGAAACTAGTACCAGAGGCTTAATTATGTGATACAATAAGTAAAAATATTATGATATAATTTTTAAAATTCATGATATGGCAGAAAAGTCTAACTGTGAGGGGGGAAATTGTGATACATTTTACTTTATTTTTAAAATTTCTTTATTGATGAAGGTGTTACATATGTGTCCTTATTCCGCCCTTAGCCTCCATCCCTCCGCCACTCATGCACTCACTCAGCTCCCTGTGGTCTGTGTCCATTGGTTAGGCCCATATGGATGCATACAAGTCCTTTGGTTGATCTCTTCCCCTTACCCCCAGCCTCCCCTACCTTCCCTCCCAAGTTTGATGGTCTGATCGATGTTTTTCTGTCTCTGGAACTGTTTTGTCCATCAGTTTATGTTGTTCATTATATTCTATAAATGAGTGAGATCATGTATTATTTATATTTCTCTGACTGGCTTATTTCACTTAGCATAATGCTCTCGAGTTCCATCTATGTTGTTACAAATGGTAGGAATTCCTTCTTTTTAATGGCAGCATAGAATTCCATTGTGTAGATGTACCACAGTTTTCTGATCCACTCATCTGCTGATGGGCACTTAGGCTGTTTCCAAATCTTAGCTATGGTAAATTGTGCTGCTGTGAACACAGGGGTGCATATATCCTTTCTGATTGATGTTTCTAACTTCTTGGGATATATTCCTAGAAGTGGGATTGCTGGGTCAAATGGGAATTCCATTTTTAGTTCTTTGAGGACACTCCACACTGTTCTCCACAGTGGCTGAACCAGTCTGTATTCCCACCAGCAGTGCACCAAGATTCCTTTTTCTCTGCATCCTCACCAACATTTGTCATTTATTGATTTGTTGATGATGGCCATTCTGACAGGTGTGAGATGGTACCACATTATCATTTTGATTTACATCTCTCGGATAATTAGTGACTTTGAGCATGTTTTCATATGTCTCTTGGCCTTCCTTCTGTCTTCTTTCGAAAAGTCTCCATTTAGGCCCATCACCCATTTCTTGATTCGATTGTTTATCTTCCTTTTATTGAATGGTATGAGTTCCCTGTAAATCTTGGAGATTAAACCCTTATCAGTGATAACATTGGCAAATATTTTCTCCCATACAGTGGACTTTCTTGTTTTGTTGATGGTTTCTTTTGCTGTGAAAAAGCTTTTTATTTTGATGTAGTCCCGTTTGTTTATTTTCTCTTTAGCTTCCATTGTCCTAGGAACAGTATCAGTGAAGAAGTTCCTTTGGCATATGTTGGAGATTTTGCTGCCTGTGGATTCCTCTGGTATTCTTATGGTTTCCTGTCTTATGTTTAAGTCCTTTATCCATTTTGAGTTTATTTTTGTGTATGGTATAAGTTGGTGGTCTAGTTTCATTTTTTTTTTTGCATGTATCTGTTCGATTTTCCCAACACCATTTGTTGAAGAGACTGTCTTGACTCCATTTTATGTTCATGCCTCTTTTGTTGAATATTAATTGGGCATAGTGGTTTGGGTCGATTTCTGGGTTTTCTATTGTATTCCATTGATCTACATGTCTGTTCTTGTGGCAGTACCAGGCTGTTTTGAGAACAGTGGCTTTGTAATACAGCTTGAAATCTGGTATTGAGATCCCACCTACTTTGTTCTTCATTCTCAGGATTGCTGCAGCTATCCCAGGTCCTTTTTATTCCAGAAGAATTTCGGAGAGTTTGTTCTAGGTCTGTGAAATATGCCATTGGTATTTTAATGGGAATTGCATTGAATCTGTAGATTGCTTTGGGTAGAATGGACATTTTGATGATGTTGATTCTACCAATCCATGAACACAGTATGTTCTTCCATCTGTTTATGTTTTCCTTTATCTCTTTTTTTCAGTGTCCTGTAGTTTTTTTGCATATAGATCTTTTACCTCTTTAGTTAGGTTTATTCCTAGGTATCTTAATTTTTTGGTACGATGGTAAATGGGATTGCTTTTTTAGACTGTCTTTCTATAAGTTTACTAGTGGTGTATAGAAATGCCATAAATTTACTGGCATTAATTTTGTATCCTGCTACATTATCAAATTCATTTATTAAGTCTATTAGTTTTTTCATGGAGTCTTTAGGGTTTTCTACGTACAGTATCATCTCATCTGCGAATAAAGACAGTTTTACTCTTCTTTTCCCATTTGGATGCCTTTTATTTCTTCTTCTTGTCTGATCGAAATGGCTAGTACTTCCAGTACTATGTCTAACAGGAGTGGTGAGAGTGGGCATCCCTGTCTTGTTTCTGTTCTTAGGGGAAATGGTTTTAGTTTTTTCCATTGAATGTGATGCTGGCTGTGGGTTTATAGTATATGACTTTTATGATGTTGAGGTATTATCCTTCTATTCCTACCTTGATGAGAGTTTTTATCAAGAAAGGATGTTGGATTTTGTCATATGCTTTTTCTGCATCAATTGATATGACTATGTGATTTTTTTTCCTCTCAATTTGTTTATGTAATGGATCACATTTATTGATTTGTGGGTATTGTACCATTCTTGCATCCCTGGGATAAATCCTGCTTGGTCATGGTGTATGACCTTTCTGATATACTGCTGGATCCGATTTGTTAGAATTTTGTTGAGGATTTTGGCATCTATGTTCATGAGGGATATTGGCCTGTAATTCTCTTTCATTGTGTTGTCTTTATCTGGTTTTGGTTTTAGGGTGATGCTGGCTTCATAGAAGGTGTTTGGAAGTGTTCCTTCCTCTTGAATTTTTTGGAATAGTCTGAGGAGGATAGGTTTTAGTTCTTCCTTTAGTGTTTGGTATAACTCTCCTTTGAAGCTATCTGGGCCTGGGATTTTGTTTGCTGGAAGCTTTTTGATGACTGCTTTAATTTCCTCCATAGTTATTGGCCTATTGAGATTTTTAGAATCTTCCTGATTGAGTTTTGGAAGGTTATATTTTTCTAGGAATATGTCCGTTTCCTCCAGGTTTTCCAGTTTATTGGAATAGAGTTGTTCATTAGTATTTTCTAACAATCCTTTGTATTTTGGTGGGGTCTGTTATTATTTCACCTCTTTCATTTCTGATATTGTTTATTTGAATCCTCTCTCTTTACTTCTTGATGAGCCTGTTTCGAGGTTCATCAATCTTGTTTATCCTTTCAAAGAACCAGGTCTTGGTTTCATTGATCTTTTGTATTTTTTTTTTTTTAGTCTCTATGTCATTTATTTCTGCTTTAATCTTTATTATCTCATTCCTACTGCTCACTCTGGGATTTTCTTCTTGCTCTCTTTCTAATTCTTTGAGTTATAGCATTAGATGATTTACTACCAATTTTTCTTCTTTTTTTGAGCTAGGCCTGTAGAGCTATAAACTTCCCTCTCAGGACTGCTTTCATTGTTTCCCAGAGGTTTTGGATTGTTGTGTTTTTATTGTCATTAGTTTCCAGAATGTTTTTACTTTCTCCTTTGATCTCATTGGTAACACAATCAATATTTAATAACATGCTATTCAGCCTTCAAGTGTTTGAGTGTTTTGGATTGTTTTTATTGTAGTTTATTTCTAATATTATGCCATTGTGGTCTGAAAAGATGTTTGGTATGATTTCAATCTTCTTGAATTTGGGTGTCACCAGTATGTGGTCTGTTTTTGAAAATGTCTCATGTGCACTTGAGAAGAACATATATTCTGCAGCTTTGGATGAAATGTTCTAAAGATGTCCATTAAGTCCATCTGATCATTTAGGATTGTAGTTTCTTTGCTGATTTTTTTGTTTAGAGGATTTATCCAGTGGTGTATTAAAGTCCTCTACTATGATTGTATTGTTCTCTATCTCTCTCTTGATATCTTCCAGGAGATTTTTTATGTATTTGGGTGCTCCTGCATTGGGTGCATATATGTTTACCAGGGTTATATCCTCTTATTATATCAATCCCTTTATTATTATGAAGTGACTTTCCTTATCTCTTGTTATGGCCTTTACTTTGAAGTCTATTTTGTCCACTATAAGTATTGCTACCCCAGCTTTTTTGTCATTTCCATTTGCCTGAAAGATATTTTTCCATCCCTTCACTTTCAGTATGTGTGAATCTCTTATTCTGAGGTGGGTCTCTTATAGACAGCATATATATGGGTCATGTTTTATTTTTAACATATTTTATTGTTTTTTTTTACAGAGAGGAAGGGAGAGGAATAGAGAGTTAGAAACATCTATGAGAGAGAGACATCGATCAGCTGCGTTCTGCACACCCCCTACTGGGAATGTACCCACAACTAAGGTACATGCCCTTGACCGGAATCGAACCTGGGACCTTTCAGTCCGCAGACCGATGCTCTATCCACTGAGCCAAACCGGTTTCAGCAGGGTCATGTTTTTTTATCCATTCAGCCACTCGATATCTTTTGATTGGAGCTTTTAGTTCGTTTATGTTTAAAGTTATTATTGAAAAGTACTTGTTTGTAGCCATTTTTATGCAGGGTCTAACTATCCCTATTTCATTCACACACACACCCACACATGTCCACAGACACCTCTATTGCTCCCTCACTCTCTCACATAGTCTCCTTCCCTACCTTCCTGCTGGTTGCCATCTTGCCTCCCGTGATACATTTTATTCTGTGATTTCAAGAATCATATCTAATAAAAGAGCAATATGCAAATTAACCATCACTCTGCTACACCCACAAGCCACACCTACCAGCCAATCAGGAGCAAGTATGCAAATTAACCCAACCAAAATGGCTGCAGCTACTGAGCAAGCAGGAGGCTTGGGTTTCCCTGGCAATGGAGGAAGCCAAGCTTTCAGTATACCCTGGCAGGCCCAGGCCTCCACTCAAGGTTACAAAGTTTCAATTATAGAAGATAAATAAATCCCAGATAACAGGGCGTCTGCTTGTGTCGCCAGGGGGCATGGCCGGCCTGCAAACCACCACCCAGGCTGCCCCATGCCCCAAGGTAACCACCACCCTGATCCAGGACACCCTCGGGGCAAACCACCTGGCCCCCACCCATGCACCAGGCCTCTATCCTATCTAATAAAAGAGTAATATGCAAATTGACCATCACTCCAACACACAAGGTGGCTGCCCCCATGTGGTCAAAGATAGCTGCCCCCATGTGAACACAAGATGGCCAGCAGGGGAGGACAGCTGGGAGGGACCAGGTCTGCAGGGGAGGGCAGTTAGGGGTAAACAGGCTGGCAGGGAAGCAGTTAGGTATCAATCAGGCTGGCAGGGGGGGGGGTTGAGGGGTGATCAGGCTGGCAGACAGAAGAAGTGGTTAGGGGCAATCAGGAAGGCAGGCAGGCAAGCATTGGGAGCCAGCAATCCTGAATTGTGAGAGGTATGTCTGACTGCCCGTTTAGGCTGGATTGGGCCTGCCCAGGCAGTTGGACATCCCTCAAGGGGTCCCAGATTGGAGATGGTGCAGGCTGGACTGATGGACACCCCCCCACCCAGTGCATGAATTTTATGCACTGGGCCTCTAGTATTAAATATTTCCCTACAAGTGAGTTGTTATAATTTTAAAGAAAATGGTATCATAAAAATGTTTATATTGAATGTCATTTATTAGCCAGGTAAAGGTGGAAAATAATTTTCAATATCTTTGGGGATACACTACCATGTAACAATCTTTACTCAAGAAGTCATCAATAAATACAGTGGTACCTCGAGATACGAGTGCCCTAACATACGAGATTTTTGAGATACAAGCCGTCAAGTGATCGATTTTTGCTTTGAAATATGACCAACAGTTGAGATACGAGTAATCACGCGGATCGGCCGGCTGCACACGACCTACCAGTTATACTGCAACTCGAGCGTCTCATAGTTTCCCACGCCTCAAGGTTACGGAACGAATTAAACTCGTATCTCGAGGTACCACTGTACTAGCAAGTATGTGGTATTTCAATAAAGTAGTTGCTTTATTTTTTACCTTGGAAATGCAATTCAACCTTTTTGGTCCCATGAGGAGCAAATGGCTGGTAATGGTTCTCATTTTTTAAGAATCGTTTGTCCAACGTTCCTGGCCAAGCAGCTGGCTGTTCGTTTCAGAGTTTGACATTGCTTCTCCTGGGGACCTGAGGCTGGGCTTTCTGATAACCGGTGCAAACTCCATGAATATCTTTCGTTTCTCTAGAAGGAGGCTACCAGCTGGATATGCAAATACTCCCCGACGGCCCAAAGAGTGATGTGGACTTTTCAGAGATTCTTAATGCAATTCAAGAAAGTAAGTTTCACTCCCGTTTTAAATTTATCGTGACAGAAGAAACTCCGAGAGTACTTGGGAGGGGGTCCCTAAAACTAGAAATCTGGGATGCCGGACTTTAAAAATAATGCAATGACCGTCTTAAAGGAGATACGGGTGAAATAGTGTGAGACCAGAAGACATGGTTAGTGAAATGCAGGTTTAATTTGTAAAACTGTGAACCACATGACACTGGGGTCTTTGAAGAAGACTGGTGGAACACCGTAGTGGAATGATAAATTCTGTATATGGAATATGCTATGCTGTTTAATAAATCACTAGGTATTGTAATTTTTTTAGATTCCTGGAGTAATAATTCTAAAAGAAAAATCTGTAACAAACCAGAATACTATTCCTTTGCTGAGATGTAAGTCATAGGAAGTAAGTGTGGAGGCAGTAAGCCAAATTCAAGAATTTTTTCTCCAAAACGGGCACCAGGAGTCATGGATGATGGGCTGAGCCCCTCTCTTTTCAGCCTTTTGATTAATCAAGGTTTATTTTTCTGAGGCTACTTTATTGGTGTTTTATGGTTTTCACTAGGAATTTTTCTGTAATTAGTACATTTACTCCAGTTATAGATTTAGCCTTGAAGGTGGATGATGTAGTATCACTTACTAAGTCATTAACATTTCTGTTGTGTTATTGGAGCTCTCATCCTAGATAATGACACTCCTCTTTACATAGCAATGTTGCATTTGAAGGGTTTGGATGTGAAGGTCATTGCATTACATTAAGAAACACTGCAATTTTTATTTTATTTTTTTGCTACGATGAGTTTTGTGACATTGCATTTAATGAACAACTTCAAGCATTTTGAGTGACCCCTTTTTGTCATTATATCACCCTCCTGACTTGCTGAGATGCTATCTCCACTTTATGGTTCGGGATGACTTAGGGTGAGAGAAGTAAAGTATCAAGGTGATCTGATAAATAATGGAGACCCAACTAGAATGGAGGGTTAATTCCTTCATGTATGCGCTCAATATGGGTGTTTAAACACACAGAGGTGACAGATCCTGAAGTTGAACAAGATGAGGCTGAAATATTTTTTATGAAGAGTGTAAGAGGACCAGCTATTTTTTCTGGCTGGACAGTCCCTTCAAATTAGGTTCATGAAGAAAAGAGAAAAATTTCCCCAGCAGAATGAAAATCAGATTAATAATAAATACTGATTTAATTTGCCTGGAAATTGCCTTTTTAAGGGCCAAGTATATACAGATTGATTGTAACTTAAATAAGCTCTTAACAGTAAATGTATTTTTTAAAGTAAAAAACCAAATTAATAGACATTAGACAGAAAATAACTTTTCATGGAAAGTTATAAAATTATGTAATTACATTATTTGATGTGAAAGATGAAAAAGCATACAGTGCTGAAAGGACTTAAAAATATTTTAGCCCAGCTGGTGTGGGTCAGTGATTGAGCACTGATCCATGAACCTAGAGGTCACTGGTTCAATTCCTGGTCAGGGCACATGCCCAAGTTGTAGGCTGGATCCCCAGCAGGGGCCATGCAGGAGGCAGCAGATGAGTGTGTTTCTATCTCTCTCTCCCTCCCCCTTCCTCTATAAAAATCAATAAGAAAATATGTTAATAAATAATACAGTGGCTTCCCTGCAAGTCAGAAGATGAATTTTTTTAGGGCTGAATGAACTTACATCAAAATTAACTAAATGTTTATGAGACTATTTTATAGTAATTTTTGTTAGCACATATTAGTAAAGACATTTGTATATTTTATAATTTAGAATGGTGAATTTGTTATGAACAGATAGAAGAGTTTAAGTTTGTGAGTACTTAATGTTTACATTTAAAAATAAGAAAAAGAAAGTGTCACTTCACTTTAAAATGCAAATCAAAATTTTTATTGGTTTAAGAATTTTCTAATCTATTAGAAAATATTAAGAACTAAGTTTTATGCTAAGTAGGTTTGGGAAGTTGCTCGCATAGCCTGGCTTATTTCTGGTCGGAAAGATTTAGGCTATTTATTCACCTTCAGTCTCTGTCTGGATTCCATTTGTGCTTCAGATGTTTAACCAGTTCGTTGAAATTTCTAAGTATAAAAAGGCATAGTTTGGTTCTTCAAGGGACTGTACCTTAGATTATTGTTTATGAAAAGCTTTGAAAGACCAACATATAAAAATGTAAAAAATTATACTATAGGATTTAAACATCAAGTAAAACTCTCCTACATTTTTAGCATCATGATGGAGAGAGTTCATTGTTTTCTTAGAATATTCTGGAATATACGTATGGCCTTCAAGATCAAGATAGAAGTGTGTGTGTGTGTGTTTCAAACATTTCTTTTTTTTTTAAGTCTGAGATAGGCCAGACTCAAGAAATGTTTTAAGAATTTTGTTTTTGAAACAACCCTAAGTAATAGCAGATACAAATTTCTCCATTTTATTTATTTATTTGTTTTAATCTCCCCTAGCCCCCAGGATATTTTTTCTATTACTTTTCAGAGAGAGTGGAAGAGAGGGAGGGAGAGGGGGAGAGAAACATCCATATGAGACACACTGGTTGGTTGTCTCCCACATGAGCTCTGATCAGCCCAGGGATTGAGCCTGCTACCCAGTATGTGTCTTTGACCAGGAATGAACTCTCAACCTTGGGTGTGTTGGCTGAGCCTCTAACCCAGTGGTTCTCAACCTGTGGGTCGCGACCCCTTTAGGGGTCCATTCACCCCATCATAGGGGTCGCTTAAGACCATCAGAAAACACAGATATTTACATTACGATTCACAACAGTAGCAAAATTACTGTTAGGAAGTAGCAAAGAAAATAATTTTATGGTTGGGGGTCACCTCAACATGAGGAACTGTATTAAAGGGTCCCGGCATTAGAAGGTTGAGAACCACTGCTCTAACCACTGAGCTCACTAGTCAGAGCTAATGTCTCCATTTTAAAAGTGAAGAAACTGAGTATATCTCCCCAAGCAATATATATGGGTAATATATGACAGAGGCGATATTTAATCCTACATCAGCCCTTGTTCTGCTAAATAAAAGAGAAAGGAAATAAGAAAAACGAACTACTTTGGAATTTTAAAATGTTATTACTATGTTGTTACATCTTAATATAAGAATTCCTCCCTATGCCTGTACATCAGTGGTTCTCAACCTTCCTAAGGCTGCGACCCTTGCATACAGTTCCTCATGTGGTGGTGACCCCCAACCATGAAATTTTGCTACTATTATGCATCGTGATGTAAATATCTGCATTTTCTGATGGTCTTAGGCGACCCATGTAAAAGGGTCGTTGGACCCCCAAAGGGGTCGCGACCCACAGGTTGAGAACCGCTGCTCTACATTGTGAAGTATTTGTATTTTTTATTATAGTGCTCATGCCCTTAAAATAGCTTCATCTATTCAAAAAAAAATTCAGCAGAGAAGCTGGCCATCCACAAGTTGTTTCTCAACTTCCTGTATCTCAGATATACAGCTTATAAAGAAGAAAAGAGTTACTCTATTGATTATCCACCTGTCTATCTCACCTGTTATGTGCCAGGCCCTGTGTTAGGCAAAATACCTTAAAGTAGTGTTGAACGTTTGGTGTACAAATTAATTCCTGAAAAATTAAAATGGTCACAGATCACATTTTGTTTCATTGTGAAAACTGAAAACAACTTGGTTTCTTTCTAGGGAAAAAAGCATTGCTATGTGGCAGTATAATGTCAGTGTGTGTGTATGTGTTCCTTGATGCTGTTTTCCCCATTCCTTTCTTCTCTCTCTTTGTTCCTCTTCCCATGATGGCAGCAAGATTTCCTGAACTTTGTTTCGGCAGAGTTTGGTGTTGTCTAAAGTTCCTGGCTTCTGTTTTCTACAAGCCTGAGCTTTTGGGTGGACGATGCTTGGACAGGAGTGGGAGGAGGGGTGAGGAAGAGAGAGAGAGAGATGAAGGAATAGGGGGAGGGAGAGAGAGGAGAGAAAGAGAGAGAAACGTCAATTTATTGCTCCACTTATTTATGTATTTATTGATTGATTCTTTTTTAAAAAATGTATTTTATTGATTTTTTTTACAGAGAGGAAGGGAGAGAGATAGAAAGTCAGAAACATCGATGAGAGAGAGACATCGATCAGCCGCCTCCTGCACACCCCACAATGGAGATGTGCCCGCAAGCAAGGTACATGCCCCTGACCGGAATCGAACCTGGGACCTTTCAGTCTGCAAGCCGACGCTCTATCCACTGAGCCAAACTGGTCTTGGCTATTGATTGATTCTTGTATGTGCTCTTACCTAGGATCAAACTTGCAACCTTTACATATGGAGCGACACTCTAATCACTTGAGCTTCCCGGCCAGGGGCATGTGGGTACTCTTGAGTGACATTCCTACCCTCACAGACATTATTGAGTTATAGTCCATGGGGTCCTAACGAGGGGACGAGAGCAAAGAGCAGTGTTTGAAATGAGAGCTGGGAGTTGGAAGGATTCTTCCATGCTTGGCATCCTATAGCCTGACCCTCTGTGCTCACACACATGCGCACATAATCATATCATTGCTCCTCCATTGATGGCTCTTTGTATTTCTGTGGCTGAGGAGACTGAGTCATTTCTCAGGAACATCCAGTGAGTCATTTTGAGTCCAATTTCTTGAGCTCTGGTTTCCAATTTCATTTTGAATCCACACAGTCATGCTGTTTCAGAGGAGAAGATGGGGAAGAGGGAAGGGCTGACGTATATTGAACTAGTTATCTTGTCTGGCAGGTCCGGTTGTGGTTGACCTTTTTACCTACATTATTTTATCGGGCGTTCGATTCTCTGTGCTTAATTCCCACATTTGTAAGAGGGAGATGGTTATAGTAAATCCAGGCAAAGCCCTTAGCACTCTAGATAAGTGATTCTCAACCTTTCTAATGCCACTTACCTTTTAATACAGTTCCTCATGTTGTGGTGACCCCCAACCATCAAATTATTTTCCTTGCTACTTCATAACTATAATTTTGCTACCGTTAATGAATTGTAATGCAAATATCTGTGTTTTCCAATAGTCTTAGGCTCTACGGCAGCAGTTCTCAACCTGTGGGTCGCGACCCACAGGTTAAGAACCACTAGCAGGGACACCTAAGACCATCAGAAAACACAGATATTTGCATTACGATTCATAACAGTTCATAACAGTAGCAAAATTACAGTTATGAAGTAGCAACAAAAATAACTGTATGGCTGGAGGTCACCACAACATGAGGAACTGTATTAAAAGGTAAGCGGCATTAGAAAGGTCGAGAACCACTGCTCTAGATGTTCACTGGCAAGCGCCGGGAAGGGCGGGCTGCCTCCTTGCCTTCATCCCTCTTGTGCGTGGTGAATTGTATGATCTCCACTTAAAAGATAAAGAAGTTCAAGTTAAATCACCGATTCTGACAGCTACGAAGAAGGACGACTAGCATTTGAACTGTCTTGTCTGAATCCAAAGCTCGTGCTCGTTTTGGAGCCGGGGAATTATGTTCAGTAGACTTTGAGGAGCGTTCATGCAGAACATCGCTGACCTCTTTTCAAGTCATCAAAAGGTAACCAAGGTTACTGAGTGAAGCAGGATCGGGCACACAGTTCTCTAAGTATCACTCCCAGGGTTGTAATAGGTGCTTCATTGTCGGCCTGTTACTGAACTAATGAAGGCGTCTGCGTTTTCTTTAAAATGAAAGAAAAGCATTTGGAGAAGCTTTCCATGAGAAACAAGCTGTCCCAGGAACGAGGGTACGGTCTTGGCCACATTGCAGAGTGTTTGTGGGGGAACCCCGTGCCGTGATCGGCACTCTGTTTTATACACAACATCGTTAGGGAGAAAGGAGATGCCAATATAATTACTTTCTTAACGACTACACATTTTTTTAAACATATTTTATTGATTTTTTACAGAGAGGAAGGGAGAGGGATAGTTAGAAACATTGATGAGAAAGCAACATCGATCAGCTGCCTCTTGCACGCCCCCCACTGGGGATGTGCTCTCAACCAAGGTACATGCCCTTGACCGGAATCGAACCTGGGACCTTTCAGTCTGCAGGCCGACGCTCTATCCAATGAGCCTTTTAATTTCAAAATATTTTAAGTAAATTTTCTATGGCAAAGAAAGAGTGCCTGCCCTCAGATTTTGTATCTGTCAGAATCCCAGCTTTCTTACCCCAGTTTTTTTTTTTTTTGGAGGGGGATATGTTAATATAACCACTTAAATGTTGCCATAAAACATGAATGGAAGTTTGCAAACTTTTTATAGCAGGAGAAACAAAATATACTTGTTTTTTCCCCAAGTATATTTTCATGTATCATCTCAATATATAAGACAGATAACGGGGCTGTTTGGGGTGAGGTGAGGTGGGGTAGGGTTGGTGGGGAGACAGTTTTCTTTTTGCATCCTCCATGGTTTCTTGAAGCTCACCAAAAGATCCTGGGGTTCTAGGGAACACACTTTGAAAACCACTGGCCTATTGGACAGGAATAAAGCCAGCTAAGAAAGGATTTGTGTCATTTCTAATTATTTCATTTATTTATTTTGAGTTTTCTGAATGAGTCCCTTTTAAAAAAATTAGTAGTAGTAGTAAACCAGGCAGTCTATGCCTTAGGGAGATTCGCAGGTTCATTAAAGAGTAGTGAACATCTAGAGAGTCCCACGCTTGCAAGGGTCATATAAAAGCTAAGTGGTGTGTAGTCTTTAAAATCCCAGCCTACGGTGCTCAAAGCTGTGCTGAGTCTGTGTGTTTCCCTGAATTTGAAGAAAACATCTCATTGGATCTATTTGTTCAAGCTGAAAACGTGTCAGATCTGTCGGGCTCCAGATATCAAGTCTAGCTTTATTGAGAACGGTGACAACATGATTGTTTGGTGCTGAAATGACTTCCTGTTCTTGAAAGCCTCTGATGTAAGAATAATAGAATGCTTTCCAATAAAAAGAAAGAAGCCGGTTAGAAAGAGCATGGAGAAAACTGAACTGATGATTCTCAGCACGCTGTCAGCTCTCCATAAATTGTTGTCTCTTCTCACTTCCTTTAAATTTCATCTCTGAGCCTGAGAGAGAAACCGATTTTTAAAAAAAATAATCTCACGAAGTTCATTAGAAAGGAATTTATTTTAAATAAGATACTGTGTGCCTCCTATTTGCCAGCAATTTTGGAGCTACATTGAGCTTTCACCTTAAAAAAGACCCTAAAATTAAAGATGAACCTGCTGTAAAACAGCCAGATTGAGATATAAACATGTTATTTTGCGTTCTGAATTACTCCTGAAGCTGTCCCCATTTTGGGGGGCACTTTCTAACGAGGCTTTGAGGTCACTATGCAGTGCCTTCAGAATCCTGAGCGTCAGATGGAATAATGCGGAACTCTGGACCAAAATAGTACAATGAACTGGCACTTGAACAAATAGAGACTTAGGTTATGCCGCTCGGGCCTCTCCTGTCTTCAGTGACCTATAATCTCACTGTTTTCTCTGCTTCAGAAAACACTGGGCTCAAAGCACCGCTGTCCTGTGATACAAGTGGAAAATAGAGAATTAAAGACAAGAGCAGTGAGTCCAACTGTTTGATTTTTTTTTTTTTTGGTATTTATTTCTTACTCTTAGATATTTCTAAAACATTTACTGTTTTTCATTTTTTCCCTTATCTTAACACTGATCCTCTGATTTCTCTGGGATAGTGCAGGATGCAGCAAAAGTAGGTCTACAGTTGTGTGCGCATGACACGGAGTTGATTCTTATGTTATTACTTATTAATGCCTGTATTATTTTCCCTAAGAACAGCTGTAAACCTACTTTTGCCCTCCCCTGTATCTTGAGCCAGTGCTCAGAAATCTCTTTGCAATGCCGAATTGGGTGGATTACTCAGACTCGGGGGCTGATTTTTGGTCTCCCCGCACAATTTGAGTTTCTTGACCCTCACTCAGCTGCTCTGTGCGTATGCACATCGCTACTGTTTCGTTTCCAGGTCTTTTTAGGCCGAGTTGCTTTTTGCAAAGCGGAATTACTGCTTTCCCTAATGCACAGTTTCTGGCTACGCTGACCCATCTTAGCTGCCCAGTTCTGTTCACTCAGCCCTTTCTGAGTCCGAATGCAGTGCAGGTCCATTACCTGGGCTGCATGGAGTGTTTGCATTTGCATTCACACTCTCTCTCCTGGTCAGTGTTTTTATTTTATTTTATTTTATTTTATTTTATTTTATTTTAATCTTTGCTAGAGGATATATTTCTATTGATTTTTGACAGAGAGAGAATGAATGATAAAGGAAGAAACATCGATGTGACAAAAACATTGATCAGTTGCCTCCCATAAAGGCCTGGACCAGGGATTGAACTCGCAGCCTAGGTATGTGCCCTGACTGGGAACCCAACCCATACCCTGCTTGGTGTACGGGACAATGCTCCAACCAGCTGGGCAGTCATTATTATTCGATTCCTCAGAACATTTGGCTCCCTTTACTTTATATATATATTTTTTAATTCATTTTTTTACAGATAGGAAGGTAGAGAGCTAGAGAGGTAGAAACATTGATGGCAGAGAGACATCGATCAGCCGCCTCCTACATGCCCCCTATTGGGATGTGCCCGAAACCAAGGTACATGCCCTCGACCGGAAGCAAACCTGGGACCTTTCAGTCCACAGGCCGACGCTCTATCCACTGAGCCAAACCGGTTTTGACATCCCTTTCTTATTTATGGGCCTACCAGTAGAGCTGTTCTAGGGATGTCCTTATCAGACATATTTTTACTTGAATATAAGGAAGATGGCGGCATCATGAACAAGTGACCTTATTTGGATGAGGAGTGTGTTTGTGACATTGGTGCCTGTGGGTAGAGAAACCGTGCTCCCATCTGGGCCGGACAGTGAGGTCTGGGTTGACAGGGTCCATGCCCGTCATGGCCAGCACTTGAGCCCAGTTCCTAGCCCAGCACAGTGTCCGGCCATACATACTTTTTGAATAAATAGATTTTGCAGAATTGATTAACTTCGGAACTTGGGGGTTGTTTTCTCTTTAGAGAAAATCCTGTAAGTTTGCATCAAAGGACATTGTAGCTTGTTTCTAAAATTTGTCTTGTAGTTAAAGCTGACAGATCAGCAACAACGGTGCAATGCTGATGGTGGGCATGCGTCTCTTCGGTTTGTGGGATGCCTCTGATTCTACAGTCTTCTACCTTCCTTCCTTTCTTTTTAAGGAATAGAGAGTTAAGAAACATCGATGAGAGAGAGACATCGATCAGCCGCCTCCTGCACACCCCCCACTGGGGATGTGCCCACAACCAGGATACATGCCCTTAACCGGAATTGAACCTGGAACCTTTCATTCCACATGCCGACGTTCTATCCACCGAGCCAAACCGGTCTTGGCTACAGTCTTCCTTCTGAGCATGCGGACAGCTGAGCATGGTCTGGCTTCAGCATTTCTAATCTCTGCTGACGCTCTTGAGAGCCTGGCGGGTAATAATGGAGCCCTCAGACCACTTACTCTCTGACAGTCAGATTGCTCTGACCTACCGACTGCTCTGGGGCGCTCATGGCATCAGCTCCAGGGTGACTTTCACGGGTGTTTCTGGCAGGCACACGAAGGCTCCCTTCCCTTCTCCGGGTTATCTGGTCCCTCTGCAATCAAATGGCTGGGGCTTTAATGCCCGGCAGAATTTGTCAACCTTGGCGCTGGTGACATTCTGGGCTGGATAACTGTTTGCTGTGGGGGCTGCTCTGTACAGCGCAGGCCGTTCAGCAGCATCCCAGGCCTCTACCCATTAGAAACTACCAGCACTGCCCCTGATGAGGAGAAGGGTGTCTAGACGCCCTGGCCAGCGTGGCTCAGTGAAAAGAGCGTCAGCCTGTAGACTGAAGAGTCCCAGGTTCGAATCAGGCCAAGGGCACATGCCTGGGTTTCGGGCTCAATCCCCAGTGCAGGATGCAGCTGATCAATGATTCTCTCTCATCATTGATGTTTCTATCTCTCTCTCCTTCTTGCTTCCTCTCTGAAATCAATAAAGATATATATATATATATATATATATATATATATATATATAGAGAGAGAGAGAGAGAGAGAGAGAGATACATATATATATCTTTATATATACATATATATAAAATATGTATCTTTATATATAAATATATGTATCTATTTTATATATATATATTTAAAGTGTGTCTAGACAATGCCAGATATATCAATGGGGACCGTTTGGTCCATTTGAGAACCCAGATGGAGAGGGCTTATTGGACTGATTGTGCCTGCACCAGGAGGTGATACTGGCAGAAGATGACCTGGTAATTGTCTGTCCTTGACCAAAGCATAGGGAAGTTCTCCTGGATGGATGAATGGGTATTCTAGAATTCTCCCCAGTCTGAGCCAGTCACCTAGAGGTGGATCTCAGTGTCCTCGTTAGCTCCCACCTTTATCCTACATCTCACCCCAGTCTATTCCTCTTAACAACCATTCCACATTTTAGACTTAAAAAATTAAATATAGTTGATATATTATAGTAGATTCATGTATACAGTATAGTAACTCATCATTTATATACCTACAATGTGATCACTAAGTTTAGTAACCACCTGTCGCTGTTCATACTTATCACAATATTGTTGACTATATCTCTCCTGCCTTCTTGTATTGATAAGGCTAAAAGGCTAGTATAAGGTCCAGGTCTACATTTGACAAACAAACATTTTTTGTGTGCATCTGCCACCTGCTAATGTCACATTATCTCATGTAACCCTCCCAGCCACCCTGAGAGAGATGTTTTCTATACCTGTCTTACCAGCGAGAAAACAGGAATACAAATTCACACTGTTAAGTGGTAGAGTTTGGAATAGTAAGCAGGTCTTCTGACTTTGTTAAAATCCTGTTTTATCCTGTTGTTTTTTTCATATCTAACCAATATCTGCTTGAAATTTAATCACTGTGTACTTGAAAATTTAATCGGTATTGACTTGAAACTGAGGAGCTCCTGGCTTGTGAATAAGAGTCATGTTAGGAGAAACGTAGATGCAAGGTCCTAGAGCCGTAGAATGTTGGAGAAAAGGCAGGTTTCAGATATCATTAGACAATGACCCCTCTGAGGTCGTCATTCGGTCTTTCAACCAAGAGTGTTGAGGGCTTACTCCATTCCAGGACCTCTGTACACCAGCCAAGATGACAGGGTCCCTGCCCTTACGGAACTTATGTCATAATAGTGTAAATATCTAGTATGCAAGTGAATAAATGAACACACAATATAACTGCAGATTGTGATGAGTGCTGTGAAGGAAATGGGCAATGAGAGGAGATGGAGAATAATTGGGTGAGGGCGAGTTTCTTTACATAAGATGGTCAGAGAAGTTGTCTTTGATCTTGATACACCTCCCACAACACTGAACATACCGAATTTCCTCAAAAAGTGTGAGTACCTGTCCTTGAGTACCTGGCACAGAATGGGTACCCAAGGATAGGTACTCACACTTTTTTCATACTTAGACCTTGGTTGTATGAAAAAAACATGATATTAACTTACAGTTCTGGAGGCCAGAAGTCATCAAGCTGTCAGCAGGACCATGTTCCTTTTGGAGGTTTTAGGAGAGAATTTACTTTTTTGCATTTTCTACCTTTAGAGGCTACCTGCATTCCTTGGTTCATGGTCCTATCCTCTTTGTCAAAGCCAGCAGTGTAACATCTTCCTCTCTCTTTCTCCTTCTCTCTCTCTCTCTCTCTCTCTCTCTCTCTCTCTCTCTCTCTCTCTCTCAAATTTTGACCCACCCAGCTCCCTTGTATTTACTTTGACCCATCCCTATAATCCTGGATAATCTTCCCATTTTACAACCCTTAACTTAATCATGCCCACAAAATCCCTTTTGTTGTAAAAAGTAATATATCCTCACATTCCAGGAATTAGGTCACCTTTGGGGCCATGATTCAGCCTATCACAGTAAGCAATAAACTTTAATTTTATTCCCATACTCGCTTTATTTTACAGATGAAAAACTTGAAGTTAAAAATATTGCCCAAATTCACACACGTGGATACAACTTTCCGGTCATCCTATCTAAACACATCTCTATTCTCTCTAAACTCTGTTTTTTTTCTTTACCCTACTCTACATTTCTTTGATTACTTGTTTTGTTTTTCTTATTACCAAAAGGGCAAGAAGAGATATCACTTCTCTTCATCAAGGTATGGCCATCACACAGTTCTATACCTGACATAGTGTGCCCATCTCTTAAAGATTTTTTGAATGAAAGAATGAAGAGTCCTTCGTATACTTGGATATATAGAACCCAGTATCCTACAGATTGGTCTGTGCATTGGCTTCTGACAGGTTAAAAGTCCTTCACCATTTTCAAAGCATCAAAGGAAAACGTGAACTTCAGTATTGGTTCATCATCTGACCAATTGACGAAGAAGGGACCATTACCTGGCCCTGAACTTTCTCATGCACTAGTGCTGGACTCCCAGCGCCGGTATGCTGCCAGGCTCTGTGCGATTGAGCATGGTGTTCTGTACAGTGGTACCTCGAAATACGAGTGCCCTAACATACGAGATTTTTGAGATACGAGCCATCGAGCGAGCGATTTTTGCTTTGAAATACGAGCAACATTTGAGATAGGAATAATAGCGAGACTCAGCCGGCTGCACACAACCCACCAGTTTACCTCGACTCGAGCTTCTCATATTTTCCCACGCCTCAAGGTTACGGAAGGAATTAAACTCGTATCTCGAGGTACTACTGTATTCGGAATTCCGATGCACAGTGCTTTATGTATCCACATGTTAGCATCACCAGTCTTTTGGGGGAGCTTCTGACTGGCTCCCTTCATGATTCCAATCCACGATTAGAGAAGAAAGGCAGAAAATCTAGCTGCATGTTTAATTACTGCATTGGGTTTTCTCTATTAGGCCTTAAGTCACAGAGGAGGAAGAAAAATCAGGTCTTACTGGACTACGCAAGTAGCACATTTATGGGTTCACAGAGCAAGTTGTATGGAATTTAAATGGAAAAAAATTAACAAGTATAGGTCATCTCCAGCATGAGTTTTTAGAAGTCTTAAATAACAGTGCCTTCTGTTAACCAAGTGAAGGAAAGCTCAACACACCACCTTCTGTGCTCAGGAAGGCAAGTTGTATTTATATTATGGCAGGTAGTTTACTTTGCTTTTCATTGTCCTTGATCTCTCCTAATGAAGACTCTGTTGAGATAAACTTGTTTTACCTCCGACATCCTTTTCTCCTAGGAAATAAATACCTGTCATCTGAGGTGTTATTGAAACAATGAAAAAATATGAAGCCAAAGGGAGATGCCTTCTCTTTGACTGTTGCTTTTAAGAGCCTTAACCTCACTTGTAATATATGTATTTTGGTTCTAGTGGCCAAGGACGTCAATATTCTTTTTGATGAGTTAGAAGCTGTCAACAGCCCTTGCAAAGATGACGATTCTCTCCTTCACCCTGGAAACCTGACCAGTACTTCAGACGATGCAAGCAGACTGGAAGCAGGGGGAGAGGTAAGTGTGTGATTTCTTCGAAAGACAGATCTTGACCCAGACGAGCACCTGTAAAGCATATTCTAAGGGACTGTTTAACGTAATCATCTCATTGAATTGTATGTTCCTGATAAACAAGAGGGCCTTCTTATATTCTTTGCTACCTCCCCCGGCTCTGGTATATTTCAGCTCTTCTAAATCTACCTAGGCTCCAAAAATAATGTCCAGGAGTCAGGCAATTCCCATCTTATTCCTAAAGATGTTTTGTTTATACAAAGGAAGATTTTTAAAATATCTTTTTATTGATTTCAGAGAGGAAGGGAGAGGGAGAGGGAAAGATAGAAACATCAGTGAGAGAGAATTATTGATCGACTGCCTCCTGCATGCCCCCCCCACTGGGGATCAAGCCCCCCATCTGGGCATGTAAACTTGACCAGAATTGAATTTGAGACTCTTATGTTCTCAGGCCAACACTCAATCCTCTGAACCAAACCAGCTACGGCCAAAGGAAGATTCTTAAAACCACCTGTTATTTTAAAAAATATATATACATTCTAGGTGTCACTAACTAGTAAAATTTTAGTTTTATGAGGATATATTTCCTTGTGTAATCCCCCAGCACCTAAAACAGTGACACACAATGCAGCAGCCCTCAATAGATTGTGTTGCCTCAAGCCTTTCTGAGTTTCCATTTGCCCTGGTAATCTGAAACTCATTGTAATTGCAAATAGACCTATCTGTTCACATGTCATTTTGGAAAAAGAAGTATTTTGTTAGAAGCATTCTCTGTTGTCCAGACGGGTCTCCATGGATTTAATATCTCCTTTATATATGCACTGGGTACAGGTAATAGGAACTCAGAATGGGTCATTTATTTACGGCATATTCCTAATATTTTTGTTATTCCAGAGCCAGTTAGGCATGGAAAGGGTGACAGAGAAAAATGTTTCCTTCCACCAGGTTTTCTCGGCTTTTCCCTATAAGCACCACATATACTATCCATATATTTTACGTGTGTGTGTGTGTATGTGTGTGTTTGTTTTTTTTAGGAAATACTTTCCTTTTTAAAAAATATATTTTTATTGATTTCAGAGAAGAAGTGAGAAGGAGAGAGAGAAACATCAGTGATGAGAGAGAATCGTTGATCGGCTGCCTCCCACACATCTCCTACTGGGGATTGAGCCCACAACCCAGGCATGTGCCCTTGACTAGAATAGAACCCGGGACTTTCAGTCCACAGGCCAGCATTCCATCCACTGGGCCAAACCAACTAGGGCCATATATTTTACTTTTAAGAAAAAAACTCATTTTGTCATGTTCTTCACACAGATACTTTGAATGTCATGGTGTGGACTAAGGGAGGGATCTTAAAAGGGACCTCAAAAAGCAGCTCATCTTCTCCCCTTAATTTAGATGAGGAAACAACCTCAGGCGGCTGATTGATGTCTCTCTCTCATCAATGTTTCTAGCTCTCTATCCCTCTCCCTTCCTCTCTGTAAAAAAAATCAATAAAATATATATTTAAAAAAAAAGGAGCACCGTGAAATACCACCCAACTTATAAATCGGAATGGCATTTTCAAATTATAGGGCAACCTAATTGTAAGTGACTAACTCCAATTGTCTTCTGATGGAGTGGCAAATTAATATTAATGTGTGTGTGTTTACAAATATCAGAAAGGAAAATGTTTTTCTGAATTTGGGCCAAAAAATTTCAAGAAACATTGAACTAGAATATTACTAAAATCATCAAAGCTACTACAATTCCATCCTTTGACCCTACAAGAGGTATTATCTTCTAGTTTTATCACATACACCTGTAGTTTTACCAATTTCTTTTTAAAGATTTATTTTACTTAGTGCTTTATAAAAAGGGGCATCATGCAATATGAAGTCTTTGGTGACCTGTTTTTTTTTTCTGTCAATGTTGTTTTTAAGATTTATGCTTATTACTGAATGTAGCTACAGTTCATTCATGTTCAGGGCTGTATAAATGCCCCACTGTATGAATATTCTACAATTTACTTATTTACTTTTTCATGGACATTAGCATCAACACTAGTCTTTCATTTTCTACTCTCACAAACAATGCTGTTATGAATATTTATATACATGTCTCCTCCTTGCTTTATCAAAAATGTCTCTCGGATTGCATGTTATGCAAATATTTAATTTTACAAGAGAATGCCAGTGTTTTCCAGAGTAAGTATGTCAATTTTCACCCTCACTTGTAGACTATGAGAATTCTCAGTTGCTATATATCCTTGCCAACATGTGGTATTGTTAGGTGTCCAAAGCTTTTCCCAATTGACATAGTACTTTTTCCCAATTTTTCCTTTTTTTCTTTTTTTTACATGTTTCAGTAATAAAAATGTAACTTTTATAAAACACAAGAATAATGCATTTCGTTTTCGGTTGTTCTATAACATTACTCACCCAGGGTTCCGTTTTATGAGTGTCTTAAGCTGGTCCTTTCTCTTTGTATGCAGACAGTGCGGGAAAAGACCAAATCCAACGGACTTTACTTCAGAGATGGAAAGTGTCGCATTGACTACATTCTTGTGTACAGAAAATCCAACCCCCAGGTGGAAAAGAGAGAAGTGTTTGAGAGAAATATCAGAGCAGAAGGTTTACAAATGGAGAAAGAGGTAAACCGTTGGCTTGGATGAGAAAAATATAAATATACAACGATACGTATCAAGAGTCAATTTTAAAAATTAGTCATGATGTTAGCTGAATGTTTTATTTGGTCCGAGTTTGCCAATCCAGTGTTTGGGTAATGTTCCAGCAATTAGACGCGCACAACACAGTTTGCCTTGAGAGCAATTTAATGCCAAACGATTTCGTGAGAATCAAAATACTCTATTCTCATGGAATCAATTGTTTCAAAGTGTTATAATTTACCTGACTTCCTTTATCTGCTTCCTCTATATGAATGGAGTGTTCTAGTCTCCTGGATTAAGGACAAGTTTGCATAAAATGCAGTCACCCCTCACGGAAGCCTGATTTTACATTTCAGGAAACATAATGAGCTTGAGCATCCTCGTTCACCTGAAGAGACTGGCCGATTTGGCCCCAAACAGCTGGAACTTACAAAATGATGCTCGTTTTAAGATACTTTCTGGCTGTTTTTATCATGTTCCCAGACTCAAGAGTTACCTCCCCACATTCTCTCCCTCTTCTCCGTTTCGTCTGCATGGGGACTTTTAAGGAGTAATTTCGTGAAAAGGGTACAAGAGGTCCAGCCACGATGAGACTGTTCTGTACCCAGAAAAGTGCTTGTGTGGGACTTGGTCCTGGGAGGTGGATTATGTAACCCTTCCCTAAATACGGTGCAACGATTATGGAGTTTTCCTGGTGAATAAGAAGCATGTATTGGCAATTCAAATGTTTTGTTTCTTGATTATGCTCCTCAAGACTGAGGAGAGAGAGCTTTGAAATCAACATGCAGGTTTCTCTTTGTATGGTGCAGGTTGCATGCTTACCTTGGGACCCTTCAGATAAAAGGTACTTTTCCAGATCTGTTAGACTGGTCTCAACTCTTGAGGATTTAAAAAACAAACAGTTGGCCAAAACTCGTTTGGCTCAGTAGCTAGAGCGTCGGCCTGAGGACTGAAAGGTCCTGGGTTCTATTCCGGTCAGGGGCTCATCCCCAGTAGAACAGTATGCAAGAGGCAGCTGATCAATGTTTCTCTCTCATGGGTGTTTCTAACTCTTTCTCTTTCTCCCGTTCTGTCTATAAAAAAATCAATAAAATATATTTTAAAAATAAATAAATAAATATATAAATAAATAACAGTGTTTCTGAACAGTGGTTCTCAACTTGTGGGTCTCGACCCATTTGGGGGTCGAATGACCCTTTGACAGGGGTCGCCTAAGACCATCAGAAAACACAGATATTTACATTATGATTCATTAACAATAGCAAAATTACAGTTATGAAGTAGCAACGAAAATAATTTTATGGGTGGGGGTCACTACAACATGAGGAACGGTATTAAAGGGTCGAGACATTAGCAAGGTTGAGAAACCACTGTTCTAGAAGGTCTCCAGAAAGAGAGTTAGAAAAGTGGCAAGATGAGTGTGGTCTTAGGGACTCATTCTTCGGAAAGGAACCAGATTGTTCAGAAGACTCAGCTGGAAGTCCCTCAGACAGAAAGAAATATGCTGTTGTTTCCATTTTGTGTGGTTCCATCCCCATTGAATATGCCTTTGATGAGTCTTGTTCTTTAAATTCTTATTGAGGCAACTGCCTAGTCTCTTTTCTTAACATTAATAGTGCATTAATTTATTTTGCCCTCAAAATCACTCCTTCACTCTTTTATTCTTACTGCTGAATTTCAGGATTTTCATATAAATAAATGAGAGCTCTGAATTGCCCCATGATCTATATATTGTCAGTCCTTTTTCTGATCCATTCTGACCCTTTCAAAACTCTGATTCCCATCAGTTAGCTTCATTCAGTTAACGAGAAATCTATATTTTCAGTGTTATGACTATGTTCTCCACTCCTGGGCTTTCTTCTCTGTAGGTCTTTATAATGTCATTTCATGACTTATTAGCTGAAACTCAAAAAGCCCACTAGGTTTTAAAATAATGCATATTACTAAGGAGATGACAAATCTCGTACATGTCTCCTGAAGTATCTTGTAATGCCAAGCAGGCAGCTGGGAAGGATTACTCACCCTGTTTTATATACTGTAGGTGTGCTGACCATGGTGTGATGCTGGACGGCTTTTATATGCTTATAGTTATATATAGGATCATTTTGTTTGGTTATAAGTCTTAAAAATTTTAATAGCTTGGCATTTATTTTAATGTATAAGAAGAAAGAAAAACACAGTAATTGGGAAAAGAGGTGACATCACCATATGGCGAAACTTCATAAAAACATTCTAAGCATCTCTTCTTCCCCTTCGCTCCAAAGGCTCTGTACTGAGTACTGAGCGGCAGCTTCTATCTCCTTTATCCCTCAGTCTTCTATCCACCACTGACAGCTAGGAACCTTCTTCCTAAGTAGCCGTTTTCCCCTGCTTGGTTCCTGTCTTTTCCTGCCACCCTCACCCTTGCCTAAGTGGCACAATTGGTTATAAACCCCGCTCTGGGCTCTGCAGTGCATCCTCGATGCCTTAGCCAGCTCAGCAAGAAGAGATGTTTTGCCCTAAGCCAGTTTGGCTCAGTTGTGAGAGCGTGGGCACACGGACCAAAGAGTCCCAGGTCTGATTCCGTTCAAGGGCACAAACCTCAGTTGCTGGCTAGATGGCTGTTTCTGGTGGGAGTGTGTGTGGGAGATAACCAATTGATGTGCTTCTCTCGCATCGATGTTTCTCTTTCTGTGTCTCTCCCCCTCTCCTTTCCACTCTCTCTAAAAAAATACCTTCAGGTGAGGATTAACAAACAAACAAAGAGACGAGAAGCCTTTGCAGGTTAGAAACAGCAGAAAATGATAGAAAAATTAATTTCCCCTGCCACAAATAATTACAACAATGCCCCTTGGTCAAACAATAAATCAGTACCTACATGGCATCATTGGACTTAGAAACCATCAGAAGCACTCTTATTTAAGTCAAGTGTTGTATAAACAGCTGAGGGGAGAGACCATTTTAATGACTATTTCAGCTTCCGGAAGTTACTTCAACCTTTTATACCTAAAACAAAGAACTTGATTCAAGTGGAAAAGAAAAAAGAAAACTCAGGAATCCCTATACTATTACATCTGAAATGATTGACAATAAGTACATTTTGTGAATTACTAGTGTCTTTATGAGCTGTGCATCATGATGTCCAAAAATGATGGAAAACACGTTACACAAGTGGGCAAAATCAGGCTCTGTAGTTGAACAGTGTGAAAATAAGAGAATCCTTATCTTTTTTTAAAAATATATTTTATTGATTTTTTACAGAGAGGAAGGGAGAGAGAGAGAAGAGTTAGAAACATCGATCAGCTGCCTCCTACACACCCCCCACCAGGGATGTGCCCACAACCAAGGTACATGCCCTGACTGGAATCGATCCAGTCATTCTGCAGGCCAATGCTCTTTTAATCCGCAGGCCAACGCTCTATCCACTGAGCCAAACCAGTTTGGCAGAATCCTTATCTCTTTTAACATCAAGTGTCAAGAGGCACAGCCAGGAGAATCTTTATTTCATGCTAATCTTTATTTCATCTTTCGTTAAACCTTTGCCCCAGCCTGGTTGGTCAGCCAGGCCGTGCTTGCTTTGGCAGCCCGGGTCTTGGATAATCTGTGACTCCTATTAGCCAGGAGAAAGCAAGAGAACAGCAACATTCTCAAAGTATTATTTCCGAGTGTTTTGCTTCTTAGTGATATCTTGTCTAAAGAGATTTCCCTTCCTAAAGGCACACACATATACATATATGTTAATTCACATTTTCTGTTTGAAATATGTCCCAT
Organism: Lasiurus borealis; assembly: GCA_004026805.1. NCBI lineage: Eukaryota > Metazoa > Chordata > Mammalia > Chiroptera > Vespertilionidae > Lasiurus > Lasiurus borealis. The sequence goes on from PVJN01003266.1 coordinate 56,422, forward strand.
TTTTAATTTTAAATCGTTATCATTAATACAAATATATCTTTTCCTTTGTATAAGTAGCAAAAATCAAGGATGACTTTTGAGTTATTTAGAATGTGTGCACAGCAGTTATATTAATAGAGCAGATTTTTCCTCTTCAGAATCGTGCAGAACATGGGAGAAAACCCGTATTATTACAGTCATTACAAAATAACTGTAATTAGATAAATCATACCATCTTGATGGTAGTTAATTCATTCGACAAATATTTATCGCACGCTCATTCTTTGCCAGGCACTGTTTTAAGCGCCAAAGAACTCAGCAGTGAATAAAACTGATAAAACACACACACACACACACACACACACACACACACACAAAACAACAACAACAACAACAACAAAAAACCCTGCCCTGTTGGTACTTAATGTACAAAATAAATAAGTAAATATATTTAAAATGTCAATAACTGCAAAGGAGAAGAAAGTAAAAGCAGGAAGTGTGGAGAGGGGTGTTCAGTTTTTATAAAAGTTGGCAAACGTGAGCCTCTTCTAGGGGAAGAGAGCAGCAAGTGCAAAGGCCCTGAGCATGAGCATGCCTGGGGTGTTCATGGAACAGTGAGGAGCTGGTAGGACAGGAATTGACTGAGCAAGATGGAGAATTGTAAGAAATTATGCTCTATAGATAACAGAGCCTTGCTGGTCACTGGGGAAAGTTTAGCTTTTCTGAGTGACAGGGAAGATCCTTGAACAGTTTCAAGCAGAGGCATGACATGATCTGGTTTCTTAGTTTATGAGCGTTTCTCTGGTTGCCTGTGATATTAGACGGGGGAAGAGGAGAGGGGGCGAGGGCAGAAGCAGACATACCAGTTAGGATATTTTTGGTAAGAATCCAGGAAAGAAACGATGGTAACTTGGTTAAGTGCGCAGCAGAGGAGACGTTAGGAGGAGTAGAAGGTACAGCTTGATTATCCTGAACCATCCAGGCCAGATCCGTGCTTGCTCTGCACCTGTCACCCAGCTCCTATGGCTTGCAAAGTTGCTGAGCTGGAGGAGAAGATGGATCATCATTCGGGGAAAAGGCTGGAAGACAGCCCCAGGTTTCTGAAAGCCGGTGATCCTGCCAGGTTTGTCCGTACGGTTCCTGGCAAGCCCCGGTGTGGTGGGAGCCTCCCTGACGGCCCGCCTCTGGGCCGGTTTTTTCTGTTCGTAGCATGAGACAGACAGGGGCTGCGGGTGTTGTCCAAGCAGCGGACAAGAAGGCAGCTGGAGCTGACAGTGACACAGTCTGCTCTGAAAGCTCAGGAGGCTGGATGAGTATCACCCCCATCCCTGCCACCTGTCCTAATCGGTAATAGAAGAACAGTCTCAGAATTATTTGTCTCCGCTGGCGATTTAAATTTAATAGTAAAAGACTGGTTGATGATTACGACGCAGTAAAACCTTCAGGAGGAAAGGAGAATGTTTTGTGGACCATTTGGGTTTTCGTGTGTGTGTGTGTGTGTGTGTGTGTGGCAGTTTTTAAAATCAGTACTTTATAATGGAAACAGACTTGGCCAAAAATCTGTCATAGAATGTTGAGATACATTAAAACAAAGTTTAATGAGAAAAAGAAAAGAAAAAAAAAGTAGGACTTCTGGGAACTGCAGACAGATCAGAGTTATGCCGGAGGGAAGAGGCATAGGCTATTCATGTGCCATATGCTATTCATTTAAAGAGTTAATGAAAGAAGTTGCCATTCACAGGGATGCAGAGATGGGTGGGGCCTCTGGGGACATGTTAAGTTTGAGGTGTCCCAGTGGTGGAGATGCTGAGTAAGATAGAAGAGTCTGGAAGACAGGGAGAGATCTTTCCTGGAAATACACATTTGGATGAGATCACCCAAGGAGTAGCTACAAATGGAGCAAGAGATCCAAATATTGCCAAGAACCGGTTTGGCTCAGTGGATAGAGCATCGCCTGCGGACTGAAGGGTCCCAGGTTCGATTCCGGTCAAGGGCATGTATCTTAGTTTCCAGCCCATCCCCAGTAGGGGGCGTGCAGGAGGCAGCTGCTTAATGCCTCTCTCTCATGTATGTTTCTAACTCTCTATCCCTCTCCCTTCCTTTCTGTAAAAAAATCAATAAAATATATTTTTTAAAAAAGAAAAAAGTTGTGGGACACAGCAGTGTTATGAATTTGGAGGACAGAGGAGCCAGTGAAAAGGAGCTGGAAGGAAACCTAAGGTGCCTGGAGGAAAGGGTTTCAGGAGGGAGGGTGAGATCGGTTGTGTCAGACGCTGCTGATGGTGTAAGATCAAGACTGGAAAGTTAGCCATTGAATTTAGCAGCGTGGAGGGTTTTGGGGAGCTGAGCAAGAGAAATTTGGGAGCAGAGGTGGAAGTAAAAGAATGGTTAAGTATGTTCAAGAAAGGATGGAAGGAGAATATTTGGAGACAGAAGAGATAGGCATTTCTTCCAAGGAGGTTCACTATAAAGGAAAAGAGAAATGGGTAAAAACTGGAGTATGAAGTTGGGTCAACAAGGAGTTCTTTTGATGAGAGAAATAACTGCAGGCTTTCATGCTAGTAGAAATCATTTATGTGAGAAGAAAAAAAATGATATACTAGGAGAAGAACAAAAAAATAATTTTGGAGCAATGTCCTTGACTCAATAAGAAGATAATAGCAAGTTCTTCCCATAGCATGGACCCACCGGCCTGCATCTGTGCCCACAAATGCAGCCTTCCCTCCACTGCTGAGGATGTAAGCGCATGCTCCTGGCTAAGGCCAGTCCTTTCTTTGGGCAGAAGACCCCATCCTCTTAGTCTTACACAAGGACATTGGCCCGAAAAGAGATATAATAAGCTTTAAAAACAGAAAATAATGTAATCTGTCAAAACAGTTTGTTTTCAGAAGGATTGAAAAAGTCTAGCTGTGGTAAATACACAACATTCAAGGTTGGGTACCTTGGACATTTTTCTTTGAGATGATGACAAATAGTATTATTAAAGTATTCACTGTCGTTTATTAATCCCTTACTATTATTGTCCCCACTTTATAGATGAGACCATTGCCCCAGGCAACAAGACCAGAAATACAGCCAGGATTAAAACCTGAACATATTTCTCCTTATTCTTGTGTCACATTGATTTCTGGTATCGAAAGATGAATTTCAGGGTTGACAAGGTTAGCAGACAGACTGAGAAGACAGGAGGATTTTGGAAAAGGAGAAGGAAAAGGAACCAGGAAAATTGGGATATGAAATGGTCAGGTGCTTTCTAGACTGTAGTTCTTTGCATTTTGATTGCTGGTAGCTATGAATTTGATTCTTGGTATAATCCCATATAAGCTGAGAGGGCTTGAGCAGTTTATTCAGCTTTTCTGGATCTCTGTTTCCACATTTTTCATAATGAGGATAATGTTATTTACCATGAACTATGTGAAGATTAAATGAGCTCATATAGGTAAATACATTGTAGGGTATAAATCTTTGTTCCTTATTTTATTTCACTGTTTCATTTTACTCCATGTTACCTTCTCTTTATGGCAAATAATTTTTCAGTTGTGACTGTGCTATAAAAGTTCATAATTATTTTACACAGTGAGTCCGTTTAAGGAAATACGGGAAATTTAAATATTTTAGATGATGTACAAATTTGGCAAAAATCAAGGGGCATAGCATGATTACAGTCTTACTTGGCTCATGGTGGTGGTGAACAGACCCCAAAGTCTGCCATCTGGTTTTCACACCTTTGTGTAATCCCCTCCCCTGGAGTGCAGCCGGGATCTGTGACTAGCTTTGAACCAATGGAATATGGCAAATGTAGTGGGAGGTCACTTCTGGGATTATGTAATGTATAACGATCCTGTTCAGCCTACTGGCACTGGATATGCTCTCCTTTGCTGGCTTTCAAGCAGTAAGCTACCTTGCTGTGAAACAGTCTATGAAGGGAGTCATATGCAAAGATATAGATGGGGTGGCCTCCAGTGTCTGAGAGTTACCCCCCAGCTGACAGCCAGCGAGAAAACAGGAACCTCACTCCTCCAACCACAGGGAAATGAGTTCGGCCAACAACCGAGGGGTCTTGGAAGCTGGTCTTGCCACAGTCGAGCCTTCTGATGACACTGCAGTTCTGACCAAGACCATGTGGCAGTCTGGTGACACCCTGAGCAGAGACCCAGCTGAGCTGGGCCTGGATTCCTGACTCTTAGAAACCGTGAGATCATCCGAACTGTGTTGTTTGAAGCCTTTACATTTTTGGCAAACTGTTATGTAAGTGAGTAACTGAGATGGTGTTTTAAGAATCTGGAATCGGCCATTCTGTGTGCTCATTTGTTTCCACCAATAAAAGCTGTGTGCTCTTGGGAAAGCTAGCTCATCTGCAAAATGATGCTAATAATGAGATCTGTTTCGTGGGTTATTATGATCATTAAATGAGATCATTCATATTAAGTGCTTATCTCTGTACCTGTCATATTACAGGCATTTACTACATCTTTATTAGTGTCATCATTGCAGTCATCCTAACAGCTGAGTACAATGCATTAGCACTTTTACTTTTAAAATGGTTTTTACAAGGAAAACTTGCTGGAAAAATGTTTTTACATTTTTCAAAAATCCCTTCAAATGTAACTGTTAGGAATAGCAACATCAACTGACCATCTATTGAGTACAGTGCATTAGCCCTTTTATTTTTAAAATGGTTTTTCAAGGACAACTTTTTAGAAAAATGTTTTTACATATTTAAAAAATCTCTTAAAATGTAACTGTTAGGAATAGCAACCTCAACTGACCATCTGTTTGCTAATGACTATTCATGAATGAGATTAATGCTTATCTTTAAAGCTCTTGGCAAAACTCAGAATACATTAAGTCACAAGTTTTAGCATGGTCAAGGTTCAGACACTTATCTTCTTTCAGAGGATTTGGTTTGGATTAATCAGGAATGAAATTATGGATCAACCCAGAACTGAAAGACTATTTAATTGCGAACCCTGGCCTTGCTTTACCCTTTTCAGGGGGAAACTTCACAAAGTCTTCCCCATTGAAAGTGCTTGTCTAACCCAGATTGGTATCTGCCATCACCTCCTGCCGGACTACCTTTTCTGTATTCATCCCTCTTATGTTCTGCACCCACATCCAGCTTATTGCTGGAGATGCTCTCTCAGGACCCAGAGCCTCTGTCCACTGGATCCCACTAGTGCTCTCTCAAGTGATGACAGTCAGAAGTGTCTCCAAGCATTGTCATTTGTCCCCGGGATGGAGTGGGAGGTAAAACCCATCCCTGGATGAGAACCACCTTTGACCTAGCCTTGTGCAGTTTGTTGCAGTTTCCAGGAGGCAGCTATTCCATGCTTTCATTCGTGTGGATCAGCCAATGGGAATAGTCTTAACATCAGACTCTACATCAGAAGAGAGACTTATGTATTTGAGGGGAAGGATAGGCTTAAGTTAAGATTACCTTTCAACCAGATAACTGCGATTCAGAGCCACTTACCATCTCATCCCTTCCTAAGTAAATCACTAGGTAAGGCTTTAACCTTTCTGTGCCTCAGTTTCTTCATTGATTAAATAGCAGATGATCCTAACTAATGGGGCTGTTGTGAGGAGAACATGAGTTAATACGTTACCATGTGCTTAGAAGAGTCTGGTACATAATAAGTGCTCAATAAATGCTTGTTAGTGGTATTGATAGAGAAGGGAGTAGTTTCAATCACTGGTCATCCTCTTTCCTGATCTCAAGCATTCAGCCTCATCAACTCTTGGATTCAGGGTCCCTGGCCTGTGTCTAGAGAAAGTTGAGGTGGTCTGGTGCCTAGGACTTAGTCCTTTTTGGCCTCCCCTACCACTGCCCTACATCCGTCCAGCAGAATCACAGCTTCATTCGCATCGGTCCATCTTCTGAAGGCAGCTTCATCAAATTGGGGGAAAGCAGAGGCACTCTCTCCTTCTCTCTGTCTTATTCTTTCTGTCTCTCATCATTTAAAAAAATATTGATTTGAGAGAGAAAAGCATTAATTTGTTGTTCCACTTACTTATGCATTCCTTGGTTGATTCTTTTTTTTTTAAAATATATTTTATTGATTCTTTACAGAGATGAAGGGAGAGGGATAGAAAGTCAGAAACATCGATGAGAGAGAGACATCGATCAGCCGCCTCCTGCACGCCCCACACTGGAGATGTGCCCGCAAGCAAGGTACATGCCCCCGACCGGAATCGAACTTGGGACCCTTCAGTCCACAGGCCGACTCTCTATCCACTGAGCCAAACTGGTCTCGGCCCTTGGTTGATTCTTATATGTGTGCTGACCAGGGATCCACCCCAAAACCTTGGTGTATCACAGTGACACTCCAACCACTTGAGCTACCCAGCCAGTGCCTCCATCTCTTTTCTGTCTTTCTGTCTTCCTCTCGCAGCTCTCTAATTTTTGAGACCATTTAAAGACCCGATAGCCTAATTATGATCGCCTCAACTGCTTTTGCTTGCTTAGAAAGATAAAGTTTAATCAAAACATTTCTGTTGCTAGGTCAAGATGACCAGTACGAAGCTACCTTGAGCTGATTTACTCAAAGGATTATTCTAAACCAATTCATATTTCATGTGACTCATGCATAGTCCTTCACTCAAGACAGCACAACATTAAAGAGAGAATATATCCATTAGACAAGGCACTGAAGAACTGAGTGATTTTGTGAAGTATTGTTGCCATCCCACAAGCTAAAACATAATTCATCTGAAAGGTCTTCTTAGTGATCTAGAGAGAACTTGTCTGATATAAAACACATTTTGCACTGTCATCGTGTATTATTTCCAAGTGCTGGCATCGCATTTGTCGCGGCTGTTAAAGGAACTGGAGTCCTTTCTTTATAGCGTTTTGTTCCTATTGTTTTTTTTTACTACATTCTATGTTAAATTGTTAAAAGTTGCTCAAAGTACGTACTTGGGGGGCAAGAAGGAATTGATTTAAAAAAAAGGGAGTAATTTCAACAACTGGTCATCCTCTTTCCTGATCTCAGGCATTCAACCTCATCACCTCTTAGGCAAAGGTTCCCTGTCTTGTGTCTAGAGAAAGTGGAAGTGGTCTGAGCGGTATGACACTAATTATCCTCCTATATAATAAAAGCCTAATATGCAACATGTCCCCTCGACCAGGAGTTTGACCAAGGGTCTGGGCCAGCCAGCCAACTGCCCGCAGCTCCTCCCCCCAGCCGACCCCACCTCGACTGATGGCAGCAACAGCAGGCAGCAGGCAGCCAGGAGAAGGGAGGTCCCAGCCAGCAGCCACTAGGGACCCTACCCATGCATGAATTTCGTGCACTAGGCCTCTAGTGTATTTCTAAGATGGAGAGATTTCAAAGCTTTGAAGCAGTCCCAACATGTACAAGCCCATGGTCTCTTGCTCTTGATCCCTACACGTGGAAAATTCGACAAAAGATGAATGGTAAGCTGAATTTCATTAAGCAAGCCTGGTATACTTCAGCTACAAAAGTGATGATGCAGCACTGTCTTCTGAGGCAGGGAGCAAGGCTTAACTCACTTCTGATTGTGCCTCAGGCATATTTTAAAAGCAGTCGATGGTACCTGATGATTCCATTTCTAGATGGTGTCATTTTTCATCGACTCGTCAAATATTTGAGTGTCTAGTGTTATTGAAGGAAGAGAGGCATTAAATAAATATGTCGGGTGTGACAAGTCAGGCATTAAATAAACAAGTAAATGTGTCAGATGTGATGGGTGCTGTGGAGAAAAGATGCTGAGATACTGAGCCACTATTTTATTATAGAAGTTCAGGAAAGTCCCTACAACAGGGGTGGGAAATATCCAGCCCACAGGCCATAGAAGGCCCACGGACTCATTTGGTCTGGCCCTGCTAAGGCGTTAGGGGTGAGTTAGTTATATGTTTGACCAAATATCACAGGCTAATTTTGTTGATAATTCTGTATAGCGCTCAGATAATGTTGCTCCTCACCCCTGCCCTAAAATAAGTGAACTGAACCAACATCATGATGGTCTCCCAAGAAGATGGTGTTTATTGCTCACTAGCGTTTTATGAGCAATAAACACCATCTTCATTAGGACTTTTTCTATATATGGTGCTATATGGTTTTCAATAAACACCATTCTCCATTATGACTTTTTCTCTGTATGATGATATGAAAAAGAGCTTTCTGGAAGGCTGGGAGGAGGGCTGGCAGGGAATGAAACTGTACTGCACACAGTTTCCTTGACTTCAGCTGTCCGGTGGGTGGAAAATGGCACGCAGTGGGACCTTCCATCCATTCGTGTTTCAGAAATGCATTAGGTCTCCTTCGGGGGCCTCCCCGCCCCCTCCTCCACAGTCTGTAGGCTCTTTGGTTCAGTCAGGCTGTTATTTGGGATCACACAGCAGTAAATCACTTCGGCATTTCTTTGAGGCTGCCTCGATTCAGTTTTGCACTCTAATGAATACTCATGGGTCTCCTGCGATGTGTACTTCATTTGGTGACTCACGGGTAAATGATGCTAGAGACGCCCAATGCTGTTTCTGATTGCTGGAAGGGATCACCCACCCAGCCCTTCTCTGCACCGACTCCAGTGGAATGAACAGCTACTAGTCTTGATATTCTTTGTCACACAATGTTTTATTTCGCTGGCAAAACAAAGATAAGCAATCAGCAACCGAATTGTAGTCCTTTTTTTTCTTTTTCTTATTCTATGTATACTTCGCAAAGCTATACCTTAATCTTTTTTTAAAAATGAAATCTCTTGCAGGGAGCAGGGTGGGCTAGAAGGGGTCAGCGGGAGGGGGGAAAGGGAGACATATGTAAATACTCTCAGCAATAAAGCTTTTAAAAATGAAATCTCTTGCCGAGACCGGTTTGGCTCAGTGGATAGAGCGTCGGCTTGTGGACTGAAAGGTCCCGGGTTCGATTCCGGTTGGGGGCATGTACCTTGCTTGCGGCACATCTCCACAGTGGGGTGTGCAGGAGGCTGCTGATCGATGTCTCTCTCTCATCGATGTTTCTGACTTTCTATCTCTCTCCCTTCCTCTCTGTAAAAAAATCAATAAAATATATTTTTAAAAAATAAAAAATAAATAAAAATGAAATCTCTTCAGGGAAGGAGAGTTATAAATACACCCTTAAACTCTTGGAGCTAATACTTGGAACCTAAACCTGCTTCGAATCAGTGCGCATATTCCAGAATGTCACAGGAAAGGATATTGAATATGATAATGAGCCTGCTGATTAATTGTCCCCGCCACTTTTTTAGCCATCATTTTCTTTCCCTCATTACTTGGCTTCAATTTCCTAGTCCATCATTCTGACCGTTCATTTGCCCACACCTGAATTCTCTCGTTCCTTTATTTCTTTGGCTTTTTCGTGTGGCAAAGCTTTGACCTTGATTAAAACCCACCTTCTTTTTGCCTGCACCTGAATGGCTCAAGGTTACTAGAAAAAGCATGCAGTGCGGTTCACTTTAAATCATGACCACTGTCTGAGCTGAATACCAAAGAAGGCCCAGCGAGCCTAGTACGTTTATTGTCCACTCTCACCATCTCAATCTTTTTTTAATATATATTTTATTAATTTTTTACAGAGAGAAAGGGAGAGAAATAGAGAGTTAGAAACATCGATGAGAGAGAGACATCGATCAGCTGCCTCCTGCACACCCCCTACTGGGAATGTGCCCACAACCCAGGTACATGCCCTAGACCAGAATCGAACCTGGGACCTCTCAGTCCGCAGGCCGACACTCTGTCCACTGAGCCAAACCAGTCCTGGCCACTCTCACCATCTCAATGAACTACTTTCTTTCCTTCATCCCACCTTTCCTCCTTTCCTTTCTTTGCTTCCCTCTTTCATTCATTTGTTCGTTTAAAAATTTTCAATAATTTGATAAATACATAATGCCTGGCATAATTATAGGTACTTGAAATATATTGGTGAACCAAATAAAGAGCCCTTAGCTGGTGGCACTCATATTTTAATGGGGGAGAGGAGCAATGAACAATAAACATGATAAATAAGGAAATAGCATAATATGTAAGAAGCTGATAAGTGATATGACAAAGGAGAAAACATAACAGTGTATAAGGGTACTAGGGGCAAAGGGGTAGTAGTTTTAAATAGGGTGTTGGGTAAGGGGTTCACTGAAGGTGACATCTGACCGATGAGTGAATAGGCTATGGAGTTGGCCAGGTGTTATGTCACACTTTTTCTTTTTTTAATATAGTTTATTGATTTTTTGCAGAGAGGAAGGGAGAGAGATAGAGAGTTAGAAAAATTGATCAGAAGCCTCTGCACGCCCCTACTGGGGATGCATGCCCTTGACCGGATTCGAACCTGGGACCTTTCAGTCCGCAGGCCGATGCTCTATCCACTGAGCCAAACCGGTTTCAGCATCACTTTCTTCTCACCCCTCAACTCTCCCCTCCATCTGCACCACTGTGTCCCCATGCACGCACAAGCTTTACTGATAGCCTTGTCTGTACTCTGCTTAAAATGGAAACCATCAGACAGGATCTTCTGTGACTGTCCCCACACTCCCTGCCTTCCCTCTGAGACTGGATGTGTGTCTGCCCACCATCGCAGGAGCCCTCCTGTTATGTGTGGAACCCGCTTCCATTTCATATCAAGAACGTTGCTCCTCTCTCTTCTGCCTCATCAAATTTTCCTCTCTATTCAGCCATTGCAAACCTGCTTCTATAACTCATATCTTAAAAAGAAAGACCCCTTGACCCCCATATCCTCCTCCAACCACTGCCTCATTTCTTTCCTTCACTTCATAGAAACACCTGGAAAGACTTGTCTAGCATTACTGTCTTCATTTCCGTGCCTGCCACATACTTTTCAAATTATTCAGCCAAGGCTTTCTCCCTCGCCCTTCCGGAGAAACTGACTTTACAGAGGTCAGCTATGAACAAATCTAGCGGTCATGCCATCTCCATTATCTTATTGGCCTTGTCAGCGGCATTCATCCACAGAGTGGCTTGTTTCTTCCTTGAAAAACATTCTGCTCTTGGTTCAGAAGGCAGGGCAGGCTCTTCTGGATTTTTCCCTTCTTCACCTTTCTCAGTCTCCTTTGCTTGCCCTTCCCTTCTACTTGGTCTTCGAATCAAAGACTTGGCAAAGAGAACGTCATAAGCTATATTGCTACATGCACCATCCTGCATTCTCTAAATTTGATCACCATTCCACCAAGAGATGAATAGAATAGCGTGGGAGGGTTGTCATACCTTCATGACATTCAAGAGCATTAGAAAGTATTCCCCAAGTTAAATTACAGCATGCTCATCTGTCCTTCCCCGGTCATGCTTATTTCATGGCTGCTAAATCCCTGCAGCTCACGAAGGGCATAATGCTGTGTGGGTTATTTATTAGGTCATAACCGTGTATAGTTATGAATGGGTGGATATCAGAAAGCATATTTGTGGTAATATAAAGGACACCCGTGATGATATTCTTGTCCCTAAGTTCAGCTTGTCTAATATGCCACCTTGAGGGAATAAGGACATGGTAAGATGACCTGTAACAGTGAGAGAACTTTGGAGTTATGGGGGTCAGAAGTGACATGGAGAGACTTGTCACAGAATGGAGGGGGCATCCAGAAAGGGAGCATTTTTTTCTCTTGTGCTCCCAAAGGAAATTTGACCAACTTTGGTTCAATCATCCCATTACAGTGGTACCTTGAGATACGAGTGCCCTAACGTACGAGATTTTTGAGATACGAGCCATGGTGCGAGCGATTTTTGCTTTGAAATACGAGCAACATTTGAGATAGGAGTAATCGCGCGGATCGGCTGGCTGCACACGACCCGCCAGTTTACCGAGACTCGAGCATCTCATAGTTTCCCAAGCCTCAAGGTTACGGAACGAATTAAACTCGTATCTCAAGGTACCACTGTATTTGCAGTTATTCTGTTGAAATTCAAGTTCCCTGAGATTGAGGACCATGTTCTTAGCCTTCTCTATATTTCTAGGAGCCAACATTGTGCCTAGGATGTCGTTGAGATATTTTTAGACACTTGTTGAATGGCTTTTTGAGTGGTTATGTTGAAATGAGATTTTCTTTAAGTATTTGTGGAATGACTTTGTGAGTAGTTCTGTTGTGAGGAAGACAAGACATTTGCTTTACACAATAAATCTGTGATCCTGAGCAGTTGATGGAGGAAGGGTACTCCAGTGCGCATTAGTTAACACTACTTATCAGATATAATTTCTCTTCCTGCTGACCTTGTAGATATGGGTCCGTATGGCTACTCTGTCCCATGGGCTAGGTGCAGAAGTGGAATGTGTCCTGCTGAGACCCTCTGAGCCCTGCCTTCCCTCTGGCATAGTGACCCCTCTGTGTGAATCACCGAGTCACCACAGTGAGCTGACCTGCAGTGGACATAAAGCAAAATGAGAAGTAACCTTTATCCTATCACCATCCAGTAGAAATAATGTAATTTTATATTTTTTCTGGAGATCCCCTATACGAAGTAAATAAGAGCATGCAATTCATTTTATATAATTCAGTATTTAATTATTATCCATTAAACATGTAATCAATATAGAAATTAAGGAAGTGTTTTACATTTTCAGGCATTCTAAGTCTTCAAAATCTAGTGTGTATTTTCTGCAGACAGCACATTTTATTTTTTTCCTTAAATATAAGATTTTTTTATTATTAATGTACTGTGTACATATCTTCCTATTGCCTCTTCAACTCCCATGTATGCCCTAACCTCCCAGTGTCTTGTGTCCATTGGTTATGCTTATATGCATGCATGCAAGTTCTTCGGTTGATCTCTTATCTACCCCACCTCTCCCTAACCTTCCTGCTGTAATTTGACAGACTGTTTGATGCTTTACTGCCTCTGTATCTATCTTTTTGTTCATCAGTTTATAATGTTCTTTATTATCCATAAATAAGTGAGATCATATGGTATTTTTCTTTCATTGACTGGCTTATTTCACTTAACACAATGCTCTCCAGTTCCATCCAGGTTGCTGCAAATGGTAAGAATTCCTTCTTTTTTATGACAGCATAGAATTCCATTCTGTACATGTACCATAGTTTTCTGATCCACTAACCTGCTGACAAGCACCTAGGCTGTTTCCAGATCTTAGCTATTGTAAATTGTGCTGCTATGAACATAGGATGCATATATCCATTCTGATTGGTGTTTCTAGTTTCTTAGGATATATTCCTGGGAGTTCCATTTTTAGTTTTTTGAGGAAACTCCATACTGTTCTCCACAGTGGCTGTACTAGTCTGCATTCTCACCAGCAATGCACCAAGGTTCCTTTTTCTCTGCATCCTTGCCAGCACTTGTTGTTTGTTGATTTGTTGATGGTTGCCATTCTGAGAGGTATGAGATGGTATCACTTTGTCATTTTGATTTGCATCTCTGGGATAATTAGTGACTTTGAGCATGTTTTCATGTGTCTCTTGGCCTTCCTCTGTCTTCTTTTGAAAAGATTCTAATTAGGTCCACTGCCCATTATTTTTTATTGGATCATTTATCTTCCTTTTATTAAGTTGTATAAATTGGCTGTAGATGTTGGAGATTAAACCTTTATCAGTGATAACATTTGCAAAATGTTCTCCCATACAGTGGGCTTTCTTGTTTTGTTGATGGTTTCTTTTGCTGTGAAAAAGCTTTTTATTTTGATATATTCCCACTTGTTTATTTTCTCTTTAGCTTCTGTTGCCCGAAGAGAAGTATCAGTGAAGAAGTTCCTTCAGCATATTGCAGACAGCACATTTTAATTTGGACTCACTATATTTCAAGTACTTTTATAGCCACTGTGGTTATTAGTCACCCTATTGATGGTATAGCTCTAATTAAGTCACTGATATTTGGAATTATTTGTTACTGCAGCCTAGCTTAGCCCATCCTGACTGATCCAGTAAGCACTGATTTTCTTCAACCGTCCTGATGCAGTAATTTTCCTAGGCTTGATGTAGGGATTACCAGGGCTAATGCAGAGTAACCAAGAGCATGTTGCATCATTGTTCACTCAAAAAATATTTGAAATTTTGTGCTTAGCAACTCAGTGCTAGTCCTCTCCTAATTGTGGCCTAGAGGAGTGGTTACTTGAGCTTCTCATAAATTTAAACCATATTGGAATTGTTATAGTGGCAAGAAGATGGAATTTTTCTGTCTACTGATAGTGTTTTAACAAGCTAATCATTGTGAGACAGCTACTCATAGTTTAGATCTCAAAATTTTTATAAATTAATCTAAGAAACATTCATTCTCAATGACTAAGTGCTTAGTAACATCCTGGGTGCTGGGAGAATATCCTAGGGACATTAATGAAATACAGGGTGGGCAAAGAAGGTTACAGTTGTGAGTACATGGAACAGTTTATTCTTGTATTATTTTTTATTAATTATTGTGTTACAACAGAATTAATTGAAATGTGTCATATATCAGTTTTATTTTTGCTGCATAAGAAATTACCTCAAACTTAGAGGTTTAAAAGAACATGTTTATGACCTCATAGTTTCTGTTGGTCAAGAGTCTGGGTTCAACTCAACTGGTCTTCCACTCAGGACCCCTGAAGACTGCCATCAGGTGCCATCAGAAAGGCTGCATTCCTTTCTGGAGTTCAAAATCTTTTCATGGTTATTGATAAATTTTAGTTACTTGTGGTTGTTGGACTGAGGTCCCCGTTTTCTTGCTGGCTGCCAACCAGGGTCTTCCATCAGCTTTCTGAGGTCACCCATGACTCCTTGCTTTCTTAGTCCTTCTCCCAACACATCAGTTCACTTCTTCAAAGTCAATATGAGAATCGCTTTGACCTCAAGACACTCTGTTAAGAACTTACCTGATTAGTTCAGGCCAATTCAGGTTAATCTCTCTTTGATAAACTCAAAGTCAGTGTATTAGTGTCCTAGTCACAACAGTGATCTCCCCTCATGTTCACTCAAGAAGAAATGGTTATTCAGGATGTACACTCTGAGCAAGGGGAGTCCTGAGAGTCATCTTAGAATTCTGCTGCCATATTGAGAACTGAGGGAGCAGAATTTACCAGAGAGAATACAGCATATGAGAAAAGCCCAAGGCTGTGAGGAATTTGGCAATTTGGAAAGCAAAAAGAAGGAAGGTGGCATAAGATAAGGGAGCAGCCACATTGTGCATTGGCCACTTTAGTGGTTTTCAAGAGAGGCCAGGGGAAGCCATTAGATCACATGCATTTTTGAAGATGTCTCCAATGTCAGTGAGAATGCACAAGGCAAGGATGGAATTGGAGGGATCCCAGCTACAGGGCTGTTGCAGTCATGGAGAATCATGGAGACAGAGGAGCGTGGCTTAAAGGAGGATGGTGGCAGTGGAGGCAAAGAGAAGTGGATGAATTTGAGAGAAACGTGAGTGGTAGAATCAAGAAGACATGGTGATTAATTGCATGTGGGGCAAGGAAGAAAGGAGTTAAAGGAGACTCCAGGACTTGCGCCACTGGATGGATGGTTGTGCCATTATCCAAACCTGGAGTCACTGGGGAGCAGTTCTGTGAGAAAAGTAGATTCCTTTTAGGCACACGGAGTCTGACGCGCCAGTGAGACAGCTGAGGCAAGATATCATGTTGGCCATTGGCTGTGCCCACCTGGAACTTGGAAGAAAGGTCTGGGCCAGAGAAGTGGATCTGTGGGACATCAAACAATAGCTGATGTCTGAAGTCATTGGGAAGGGGTGAACAGGACCTGTGCACAGTCCTCAAGTAATCCCCATTTAAAGATCTGCTACGAGGTAGTTGGGTAGTAAGTGGCTATTTCACACACCTCTTTCCTGTTGCTAACGCTAATGTCATCTTTATGGCATGAACATTGTGGCCATTTAGGAATACACAGTATCTCCCAGGCTTCTCTCCATTGGGGGCAGTCAGCATATATGACTGTGTGTGTGTTTGTGTGTGTGTGTGTGTGTGTGTGTGTGTGTGTGTGTGTGTGTGTGTTGTGGAGAGAGTTGCATCAAAACCAGTTGAAGAATTTTTTTGAACTATATTCATCAATTCTGGTGAGTCCCTAAGGAAATCAAGAATTTAAAAATGCAAAAGTTATTTTAGAGACGTATGCCCTCATTTTTTCAGAGAAAACTGAAGTGCCAAAAAGTACAAGTCATTTACCCAGGGACACCCAGCTGGGTGGGTGGCAGCCCCTCGGAGAGGAGTTGAGATGCTTAGCGATCACAGCAGGTCCTGTCACCCTGCAGAAATTACCATTTCTTCATCAGTTTCAGGGCCTAGCTTCCAGATCTATCCGGAGATTCTAGCATCATCTGTGGGTTGGCAGAATATCCACTGAGCATGCAGTAACTATGGGGAAAAGAAGGAAGTTCTTACTGTTGAACCAACCACTGTACGACTATGTCAGCTTTAGAACAGCCCTGCAAGGTGGGCATTGTTATCCTCACTTTACAGATGAGGAAACTGAGGCTCACGAACTAAGGAACGTGCCCAGAGACACACAGGTAGTGAGTGGCAGAGCCAGGATTCAAGTCGATGTTTACCATTGGACATACATTCATATTAGGACACAGAGGGAAGTGGATGCACTGTATGTCCTGGGACTCAAAGTATAACTAAGCATTAAAAACACACAAAATGACAGTGGAATTGAGTTCACATTTGCCTCAGCTTTCCTGTTGTGGAGCAGCCGTTCTCAAGCCCAGCTGCCTTGGTGAGACTCCGGCTCCCTCCTTACTCATGGTGTGACCTTAGCCACGGTCCCTGACCTCTGTGCGTTAGTTCCCCTTCTGCAATAAATCAGAGCAATAATGATGCCTCCTAGGCTGGCCTGAAGATTAGCTTATAAAATGTATACAAAAGCCCCAACACTACCAGCATGTCCGCCTCAATTATTTTTTTCTCCAGCATGCTTGCCTGAGTTATTAATATATTAATATCTCCTTTTCGCCCCAGCATTTTAGGGGGCTGCTGTGTTTTGCAGACAGCGTGGTTACGGGAACATGCTATCCAGGTAGCTGCCTAAAGCAATGCAGAACAGTTGCAAGTGGCCAACCTGATCTGACCCTTCGAGCTGTTAAGTGGAACAGGCAAGGCGAGCACAGAGAGGCCTCGGGCGCTTTGCCTTTGACTCTTCTCCTGGCCTGGGATGCCCTCGTTTCAGATAACGGAACAGCCTTTGTCCGCACTGTTTTCCGGTTTCAGCTCAAATGTTGCCTGATCAAAAGGCCTGTCCACACTACTCTCTCTAAAATAGCATCTCCTTCTCACCATTACTTTCTTTCCTTTTTAAAAAATACATTTTATTGATTTTTTACAGAGAGGAAGGGAGAGGGATAGAGAGTTAGAAACATAGATGAGAGAGACATCGATAAGCCGCCTCCTGCACCCCCCCTACTGGGGATTCGCCTGCAACCAAGATACATGCTCTTGACCGGAATCGAACCTGGGACCCTTGAGTCCACAGGCTAACGCTCTATCCACTGAGCCAAACCAGTTTCGGCTCACCATTACTTTATATTTTGTTGCCTTTCTTTATTCTCCTTCTAAGCACAGAGAGGTGTGTTGATTGAGGGTCTGTGTCCCCAGGAGACCTTGAACTCCACGAGGGTCAGGATGGAGTCTGTTGGATGTTGATGGGTAAATGAATATTCTTAGGGGAACCTGCAGTGGATGCTGGGTGCTGTGGGGGGACAGGGCAGGATTTGGGGACTTGGCTCTCAGGGTTTCTTTTGGTTTAGCCTTATAGTCAAAGACTGGAAAATCCTTCCCAGATACAGTGGTACCTCAAGATACGAGTGCCCTAACATACGAGATTTTTGAGATACGAGCCATCGAGCAAGCGATTTTTGCTTTGAAATACGAGCAACATTTGAGATAGGAGTAATCACGCGGATCAGCCGGTTGCACACGACCCACCAGTTTACCGTGACTCAAGCGTCTCATAGTTTCCCACGCCTCAAGGTTACAAAACGAATTGAACTCGTATCTCGAGGTACCACTGTATTGGTTCCTTATGTGTTGCCTTCCCAGGTTGTAACTTGGATAAGTGCTGTGTTCTTCCAACCACCACCAATACGGTGTGGTCCTTCTTGGAAATAATAATAACTAACGTGTCTTTAGATGGACTGTGTGCCTTTTACCTGCGTTGTGTCATTTAATACAATTCAGTAAGTAGATATTACTATCATTTCCCATTTTACAGTTGAACAAACTGAGGAATAGAGAGGTTCAATAGCTTATCCAAGTCAGAGGGTCGGTAAGAGGAAGACAAGAATATGAATAGAATATGTATACAGTGGTACCTCGAGATACGAGTGCCCTAACATACGAGATTTTTGAGATACGAGCAGTTGAGCGAGCGATTTTTGCTTTGAAATACGAGCAACAGTTGAGATAGGAGTAATTGCGCGGATCAGCCAGCTGCACACGACCCACTAGTTTACCGCGACTCGAGTGTCTCATAGTTTCCCACGCCTCAAGGTTACGGAATGAATTAAACTCTTATCTCGAGGTACCACTGTATGTGCAATCCTTCCTCAGAATCTGCATTTCCAACCTCCGTGATTCAGCTCCCCTATGTCGTTCTGGCCCTCCACTCTCTCCCAGTGACCTCCTCCAATCCTGTGGGCTTTAGTATTGTCTATATTCTGGCCACACTTTGTATTTCTGGTCCAGCCTGCACTCTGATAAATCAGAGCAATAATGATGCTTCATATATTCATTTATCTAACTACCCACAAGACATCTTCTCATGGGTATTTTGAATTAACACTTCGAAAACTGAATTTATGACCTCCCTCCAAGACCCCATGCCCAAATAGTTTTTTCCTCAGTGTCCCTTTCTCAGCGGGGTTTTGGGGTGTAGAGATGGGGGATGGATTGCTTGGATTAGATAATAGCATGCTATTTTTTTAAACAATTGCTTTATCTAACCTTCCCTTTCTAAACTTTGACAAACCAATGTAAGTACCATGATTTATTTCCTTTGCATTCCTAACATCTAGTACGTAGTAGGTGTTCAATGCGTTCTTGCTGAGTGAAGGGGTGGGGGAAGGAATGTTTTCTGTGGATCATATTTATTTCTACTCCAGGTAGTTTCCATGATATTGGATTTCTCTAGTTATTCATCTAAGGACATTTTCCAAACTTCAATGTTCATTTTTCTTTTCCCTGGGGTTCTAACCTGAGGAGTTTTTTTTTTTTTTTTTATTACAGTAAGTTAATGAAATGACTCGAGGTTTCAGAAAAGTCGTTCTCGCTTCTCTTCACTTTGGCAGTTTCCTAGTTGGATTTATGTGGAAAGGAATCCTTACTAATGAGGAAAAACCTATTAAGAGACAGTAGCATAATTATTCAGCAGTAGAGAAAAGAATGATATATAAGCCAAATAGTAATTAGCAATTATCTGTGTCACATTTTATTTTTTTCTGGGCTGAAGTTCAGTTATTCCTTGAAAAACTTAGTACAAATAATAAGCTTCATACAGACAGAAACATGCATGTACGGTGGTTATCAGAGTGGGATGTCCTAGTTTATTTCCCTGTCTAAATTTGGGGTCCTTGGAAAATTCTTTGCCTGACACTGACCCACGTATAAGTCTCACATCTTTTAGGTCCCTCCACCTCCACCATCTTCCTTTGGCCTGGACCATCAAGAGCATCTCTCCCTCTCTCTGCTTCCCTGGAACTCTCCCTTTGAATTGATTCTCCATGAAGCAGCCACAGTGATCTTTGAAAAACCTAAATCCAAATGACTTCCTGGTGTTCCTAGGTTCACTTCCACCACACGCTCTGGCCCCTGCTCACTTTTCAACCTCTTCTCATGCCATTTTCATGATTCACACACTCCAGCCTCTCCACTCTCCTTTCTGTGCCTCAAACATCTACACTAGTCTACACTCATAAAATAGAAACATGCAAATTTACCATCACTTTTTGATGCCCACCAGCCAATCGGGAGTGAGTATGCAAATTAACCCAACAAAGATGGCAGTGTCCACACCCTCCAGCCACTTGGGCAGGGTGGGACGCCTGCTGTGAGGGAGAGGGTGGAAGGCAGAGGGAGCTAGAGGAGTGGTACTCCAGCTGGAGTGAATACTGAAGGCTGTGGCTGGAGCGAATCCGGAAGGCAGCTGCCAGAGTGAAGGCCTGGGTCTCAGGTGCCAGAGGAAAACTGGTGCTAGCAGCCAGGGGAAAGAAGGCCAATTGCACAAATCTTCATGCAATGGGCCTCTAGTAGGCCATACCAAGCCATTTCCTATATGAGAACCTTTGCACCTGGAACACTCACTCATCCCAGGCTCTTTTTTAAAAATATATTTTATTGATTTTTTTTACAGAGAGGAAGGGAGAGGGACAGAGAGTTAGAAACATCAATGAGAGAGAGATATCTATCAGCCACCCTCTCCCCACTAGGGATGTGCCCGCAACCAAGATACATGCCCTTGACCGGAATCGAACCCAGGACCCTTCAGTCCACAGGCTGGCACTCTATCCACTGAGCCAAACTGGTTAAAAAATATTTTTTAAATTAATTTCAGAGAGGAAGAGAGAAAGCTATATCAATGATGAGAGGGATTAATGATTGGTGCCTGCCACATGTCCCATACTAGGAATTGAGCCCACACACCAGGGCATGTGCCCTGATCAGGAACCAATCATAATTTCCAGGTTCATAGGTCAATGCTTAACCACTGAGCCATGCCATCCAGGTCAGCCCATGTTCTTTACCTCCTTTACATCTCAGCTCACATGTCTCCTGCTCAGAGAGGCCTTACCTTGACCTCTAGTCTATGCTCCCTACCTCATAACTCTCCCCCCACCCATTTCTTTGTTATCCTCAGAACACTCAACACTATCTGAATTTATCCCTTTCTTTTTAACTTTTGCCCTTCTTTCTAAAAACCACCCTAGCAGAATGTAAATGCCATTCGGATCCCGTCTGTTCACAGCTAGGTCTCCAGTACCTGGCACACAGTGGTATGTTTGTTGAATGAATATGTGCACATGCAATGGCCCAACATATTATTAAAGAATGCCCTGACCTTAAACTCCATACAAGTTCATGCGTTCTAAGTTCCAACTCAATTTAAACCACAGGAGAGTTGGATAACCTTTCCAACTGAGTTTCTTTTTTTCTGTTCCAGTCCTCTCTAATAAATAGTGACATTATCTTTGTGAAGTTGCATGCCCCGTGGGAAGTGCTTGGAAGATACGCAGAACAAATGAATGTAAGAATGCCTTTCAGGTAGGTGTCAATGTATTTTCCCCGCTCTCTCTGTTGCTTCACTATAAACCTAGTGCGCTGCTCTCTCGGAACAAATAAAGCTGATGTACAGGCTGGAATGCTGCGAGAGAAGAAAATCCCTCAAACGTTTAGGAAGTGCAGTTGGTCTCATGGCCCATAATTCATGGCTGATTCATTCCTTAGCAGTTAGATACGTCAAGTGTCGGTGAAAAAGAATTTCCAAGGGGCATTTTTATTTCCAAAGTGCCATTTTTTTTTTTTTGGAAGCCCTTTGTACTGCTGCTTTGCTGAGCAAAATTCCAAGCATCCAAGGTGCCAGGAGATCTTCATGGTCCTTACTGATGAGTCCCTTCCAGAAAAACATGAAATGGGTTCTATAGAAACAGGTTCAAGAAATGTCATGAAAATGTGCTCTATTTTTTTTTCTTTTAAAAAAATATATATTTTATTGATTTTTTTACAGAGAGGAAGGGAGATAGATAGAAAGTCAGAAACATTGATGAGAGAGAGACATGGATCAGCCGCCTCCTGCACGCCCCACACTGGAGATGTGCCCACAAGCAAGGTACATGCCCCTGACCGGAATCGAACCTGGGACCTTTCAGTCCGCAGGCCGACGCTCTATCCACTGAGCCAAACCGGTCTCGGTGAAAAATGTGCTCTTATTTTAAAAAATAACCGATATTTAAATTTTAAAAAGTCGATTCATATAATTGTGCCAACACAAGCATTGTTATTTATTCTTTTTAAAATATATATATTTTTATTGATTTCAGAGAGGAAGGGATAGGGAGAGAGAGATAGAAACATCAGTGATGAGAGAATCATTGATCTGCTACCTCCTGCACATCCCCCACTGGGGATCGAGCCTGCAACCCAGGATGGGCCATTAATATGTTCATGCTAGAATAGTAAGAGAACATGATCCAGGCAATAAGATGCAAAACATAAATAATGAATAATAATTTTCTTTTTAAATGTAAGAATTCCTTTAGGAGAAAATGCTGTTCATGTGTGGACACTAAGCGACTGCATTAATATTTATGCAGTTATACCTGAGAGCATAACTTCACTTGAGAGGTTTAGAATTTTTGCTGTCATCTTGTGCAACATTTGTACTAATAACTCTAGCCTAAGGATGTATACACATTTTCGAAAGAGTAACCATCCTGCCATATCATTTCAACAAAATGTCCAAACACCGGTTTGCTGAATGTAAAATGCCCTAACTAATCTGTACTTATTATTTTCTGCAGACTGCAATTCTGAATGCCAGGTTTAGTCTCCTTGAGTTTTTATTGCTACAGTGTTTGAAAGGAAGTTGAGAAATAGGTTTTTGGTGGGAAATTGCTAACAAAACCTGCTTATTAAAGACCTTTATGCCCATGAATATGGTGTTTCTTAATAGGCTATTTGAAAGCATTTTTACGTTACAGAAAATGGAGTAGATAGTACAGGATATTCCCATATGCCCACCACTCCTTAACCCACTCAGTCTTCTTATTAATTTCTTACATTAGTGTGGTATATTTCTTATAAATTGATGGACCAATATTAACACATCATTAACTAAAGTCCATAGATTTAATTTAGGGTTTACTCTTTCTGTTGCACAGTTCTGTGAGTTTTGACAAATGTATACGTCCTGCATCTACCAACAGGGTAGCTCATAGAATAATGTCACTTCCTTAGGTTCTTGCACCTGTCATCCCATCCCTTCACTCCAACCCAAAACCCAGGCAAACACCTTTTTATTGTCTCTATGGTTTTGCCTGTTGACTACATGGATATGTTTTTTAAATTTTCACAGATACGAAAAAATGATCTTACAGATACAAGCTTTCCATTTTGCAAAAGTGAGATAGCTCGGTAACATGTAAACCACCTTGGGTTCATAACTAGTCCATTGGTTGAAGCCACCATAAGGAAAGAGAGATTGCATTTTAATAAAGTAGCCAACACATGTGCTCTTCATTCCAACTTCACCCAGAATTTTCATTTTAAAATGTAAACCGTGCAGAAACACAGGAGTATGACCTGCCCTTATGAAATTCCATTTTCAAAAACATTTTCCCGGATTCCTTAAATTTACATCTTTAATTCACTTATAACTAGGACTACTGGTTAGGCGGTAAGTCCTAGTATATGCTATTTCCAGCGGATGTTAATGCTGGCTAGTTAGTGTTCTTCCCGTAATGGTTGTAATTATTTTTATTTTTCCTCTGCTTATATCAAGTGACAGAAGGTCCTTGTAAACTCAAAGCGCTGTGTAAATATTAGTTACTATAACCGCGCCCCATTAAGTTATGGACATTGCCAACAGGCTGACTGTCCCTCTCTGTACCCTGAGAAAAAGGTGATGGCAGCTGAATTCATGGAAATACACTAGTTGCTCCAAATCACCACCCTGTACAGGTTTGGTAGACCAGTGGCAACCATGAAAACCTGTGGTCATGAGGAAAGAAAGAAATATCAATGGAAAATGTTCCCTAAGATTTAATGACTCAAAAAAAAAAACGCATGCCCTATGTTCCCACTACATTCCTCACTGTTAATCTCTTTTTAGTTTTTTCTTCTTCACCTCTTACAGGCTTCTGTCTTCAATCTCCTTTCCTTCCTTGCTAGTTCAAACTGTAACTGACGATGGGTTTTCTTCTCGACTGGCTTCATTTTTGCTGTTCTTCCAGGAGAAAAATCTATTACCTGCCCCGCCGGTACAAGTTCATGAGCAGGTCAGTAGCATGCTGTCACGGAAGCGTTTGTCTGATCCGTTGCCTTGTGTGCTCTCCAACAGTGACAAGCGGTACGAGAGGGACCTGGGTCACGTGGAAAAACTGATTGCCGTGCACATTCCAAAAATAGCTATTTGGGGGTCAAAGGCACGGATGGAATTTCCCAGGGTAGGATGTAGAGAGAGAAGAGAAGGGGGATATTGGCCATTCCTTGGAAGATCTGCAGGAAGGAGACAGGAATGAATGGGAAGAAGATGAAAAGGAACAATTTGAGATGTCAGAGAACTAAGGGAAGGCAGTGCCAAAGGCACCAGAAATGGGTTCCCCTGAGGGCTGTTCTTCAGCTATGGATGAAGGATAAGAGCTGAGAATTGGGTTGTTTTTTTTTGGTTACCATGGTAACTCCCATGCTAGTGGTCTCCATGGAGTGGTGGTTCTCAAATTTTAGCATGTGTCAGAATTATCTGCAGGGTTTTTTTTAATATGTTTTATTGATTTTTTTTTTTTTTACAGAGAGGAAGGGAGAGGGATAGAAAGTCAGAAACATCGATGAGAGAGAGACATCGATCAGCCGCCTCCTGCACGCCCCACACTGGAGATGTGCCTGCAACCAAGGTACATGCCCCCGACCGGAATCGAACTTGGGATCCTTCAGTCTGCAAGCCGACGCTCTATCCACTGAGCCAAACCGGTCTCGGCATCTGCAGGGTTTTTTATGTTTTTGTTTTTGTTTTTTGTATTCAGATGGCTGGGCCCATTCCCAGGGTTTCTGAGGTGAAGCTTTAAGTGATGCTAATGTTGCTGATCTAGGATGACTTATTTAGACTGATGCCCACCCAGTGGAGGGTCATGGAAACTCAGTTACAGCTGGTGGAGAATGGGCCAGTTCCTGAGGGATTAGAAATATTGGGGGGTTCACCACTACCTTGATGAGTTTTGTAGCCAAGGAAAGGAGAAAGAGGGGATGGATTTGGGGCCGAGAGAAGAGAAGCAGAGAAGATGCATCTGAATCACATATTCTCCAGGTGTATAGAGGGAAGGTTTTGAGTGAATAAGAGCCCTATTTCTAGAACTGGAAGAACAGTTTCCTAGCTACTAATCTCTGGCCTGGAAAAGCTGGTGCTACTTCAAGTGCATAAATCACAGCCGTAGACAAATGTCGGTGTGAGAAAGCACTAGAATATTCTTGAAAAAAGACCATCTGACTATGGTGGTAAAATGTTGTGATGCGGAATGGCCTCTCAGGACAAATTTCATTGCTTGCCACATACAATTGCGTTTGGGGCATCACTGTGGTTGTATTTGTGAAGCGCAGTATCTGGTGTCACAATTTCTACATGCATTTTGTCAAAAAAAATGTAGCCTGTACTTGAACTCTTCCTCTTACCCAAGAACTGGCTGATTTAGATGATGACCAGTGCCTGTCTCTTGGCAGCCAGGTCTGATGTTGCCAACTGAAAGGCACATGTACAATGTGTGGTTCTAGTATTGAGTTCTTGTGGCATACCAAATGAGGACATTTAATTCAGCTTTTAGTCTCATCCATATAAATGATATTTCATCTCATTAATTCATGAAATGATCCCTGAAATAAACTTACCTCCTTTAAGGGTAAGAGAAAATTATATTAATATCAAGTTTCTGAGCAGGCAGAGAAATAAAGTACCTTTTCACCAATATCTTTATTTTAAAAGGTCACCGGACTCTCATAAAGCATACTCATGTAGTTCAGATACAGATTTTTGGAGTAAATACATACTCTTTTCATCCAGGTATTTGGTCTATTAAATGCTGCTTTGATTTATCTTTGGGAAGACTTACTAGGCACTATAGTTACCTACCCAATAAAGAAAGGGAATTAATCATCTTTCTTTTGACCTTTTTTTGTTGTTTGTTTGTTTGTTTGTTGCCTTCACTAAATAGTACAAATGTCGTCTGTGAAAGATGTGATTACAAAGACACACGTCTGACTCTTGTGGGTGGCTTGTAGCTAAGTCTCATTCCTACTCCTTCCTTTTCCCTCCACTCCCCCACACACATCCCGTCTGAGGCTGTCCTGTGCAACTGTGGGCAGAATGAATGCTGGGTCCTACTGCATTAGACATTCAGCACAGTTGTAATCTTATCAGATGCGTATGCAGGCAACTCAACAGAATGGCTTGTATATTTCCATCCCCGCTTTAAAAAATTAATGTGGGTAAATGTTCCAAAGCCTCTGGACTCTCTTATAAGGTATGTAGGTTGTGTCCCAATTAGTAGCCTTGTGACCTAAAAAGAATCATATCGACTTCCAAAGCGCCCTAACTTTTATCCAAGAAGAAGCTGTAAATACAGGGGATTTGGGCTCTAAGAAGGGGAAAAAGAAATCCAAGCTGGCTGCTATCTAACTGGTAGCCGTCCAGGGAGGCCTCAGTAGCTGTAATGTAGGGCTGTGTGTGGAATCTTCATTTAAAAAAAGAGAGAAGGAAAAGAGGGAGGAAGGGAGGAAGGAAGGAGGAAAGGAAGGAAGGAAGGAAGGAAGGAAGAAAGGAAGGAAGGAAGGAAGGAAGGAAGGAAGGAAGGAAGGAAGGAAGGAAGGAAGGAAGGAGGGAGGAAGGGAGGGAGAGGGAGGGAGGGAGGAAGGAAAAAAGGAAGGAAAAAAGGATAAAGGAGAGACAGAAGGAGAGAGAAAGAGAAAAAGAGATCCATTCCCTCTAGTCATATCATCCTGAAAACGTAATCTGTTTGAAATGTGATGCTATTATTATAATATTCTGGTGTGGGGAAAGCAGGTGTTCCTGAAGTAGTCTGTTTTGTTTAATTCAGTCTAATTAAGTTGTCATTAGTACAAAGTCCCTCCTGTGTGGTTAGTTGCTCAAGAAAAAGACCTTTTTCTTCTGCTTCAGAGTAAACCTACAGCATCCAGGTTGGGGCTATGCACACAGTAGGTAGTTTATAAAGGCCTACTGACAAGTTAGCATGGGAAAATGAAGTCCTTTGCATGTGGCCTTTTCTTTAATCATCGCTCCTAAGGTTAGAAGGATATTCCTCCCATTAGAGCTGAGGGAACCCCGTTTAAGGAGGTTTCAGCAGAACCTTCCCAAGGCAGTTTCCAAGGCTCACCCTGTGGAGGCACAGTATGACAGGGGTCAGGCCCATGCCCATGTGCTTGTCCTGTGTCCAGGTAGCTGGAACTTTGCCTGCCGTGAACCAGCATTTGGGGGGAACTCTGAACTTACCACAACTTTCTATCAAAGTTCTTGCCTTCTGGTTCATATATTAACTTGACAAGTTAAGGCCAGAAATGCCCATGCGGATGATCCATCTTCTCTTTATTGCCTGTGTGGTCGTAAGAAGGGATTTGCTTAGTAAGTGGCGGGAATAGAACAAAGTGACATGCATCCAACCTCACCAATGCTCAGTTATTAAGCCAGCATCTTTCTTTTCCCTTGAGCCCCGTTTTGAAGAGGCAAATGGGGATGCTTCCTGATTGGTTGGGCTCTTGATTTTTATCTAAGTGACTCTCAGGATTGCCTGTTTAGGGAAGTGTATTAAGTGAAAGATGGAGGCACAGACCTCAATATACAAGTGAGGATCTTAGCTCCAATTTCCATTGAGAATGTTCTCTATAGAAGTTCATTGTCAGCATTTTCTTCATCCTAAATACGACCACTTAACTGAGCATGTGGTACATCCCAGACATTATGCAAACACCTGATATCCGTTATCTTGTGTCGCCCTTAGCACTGCCTCATGCGGTGGGTGCATTAGCTCCGAGAGGTTTAATTACCTGCCCGGCGTGGCACTCACCACTGGCAGCTCTCCAACCAGGATGTGAACCTGCTTCTGGCTGATGCCAAGGTCTCTCATCCTAGGTGACAGGTTAGCCATTATGCATTGTGAAAAAGAAAGCTCTTCATTAACTGATGGTGGTTTAGAATGAGGCAGCCAAGATATTATTGCCCAAGTCACAACCAGTATGTATCTCAGGAGCATCTGAAGGATCGTCATTTAGAGATGAAGATACTGAGGTTCTGTGAGAAGAGGCTTGCCCCACGCACACTGACGTACAGTGGCAGAGTCAGTGACTTCAGTCTCACACTTTCCAGCCCAGTAGCTTTTGTCCTTTGTGTTTCTTCTTTGCACGACAGAAGGGTCCCTCAATGATGTCTCAGTGGTGCAGTTCGGGGACAGGAGTGTGCTTGCAGGAGAACAGCCAGTTGTCCTCCAGTCCCAGAGAGACAGATCCTTGTGCCCAGAGCCACCAGACAGGCAGGTGGGGGCAGCACATGGGACATCAGCCCCAGTACTGGGAGCCTAGCAAACACTGGCCAGACCTCCAGGGGAAGGTCACACCGAGACTTGTAGGAGGTGTGTTCATTTCCTATTGCTGTTGTGACACATACCTGCGAACTTTGCTGCCTAGAACAACACAACTTTATTATCTCACAATGCTACCAGTCAGCATCCCAGGAGATGTGCGCTTAACTGGTTTCTCTGCTTGGGGTCTCCCACGGCTGAAATCAGGGTGTTAGAAGGGAAGGGCCATGGGGAGGATTGTTTTCCAGACTCATTCAGTTGCTGGAACTGAACTCATTCGTGCAGTTGCAGGATCTGTCTCTTGATGGATCAGGGATAAAGGTTGTTCTCAGCTTCTAGCTCCTAGCTGCCTGCCCCTCTGGCCCTCTTTATCTGCAAAGCCAGCAATGGCTGGTTGAGTTATTTTCACTCTTTGAATCTCTCTGACCTCCGCTCCTGCCTCATCTCCCCTGTCTCCAGCCGGAGAAAGTTCTTTGCCTTTAAAGGCTTCATGGGGTTAAACTGGGTCCACATGAATAATCCAGATGCTCGCCCTGTTTGGGGGTCTGTAACCTTACTTCCATCTGCAGAGTCCCCTTGGCCACATCACATAACATATTCATAGGTTCAGGGAATTGAGATGCACACATTTATGGGGGTCCAGTCTGCCAACCAGAAAAGAACACGAACTGCTCACCACATTGTTTCTGTTGTGAGGAGCACACGGCGTGGACCTGGGTACATGTGATGGCGCCTGGACAGTCCACGCCTGGCCCTCCTGCTTCTGCTCAGGCTGCCCAGTGGAGGCCAGTCCACACCTCAACCCCCCAGTTAGTGTCTGAGAGGCTTGAACCTTAAGATATCTGTCTACCATCTTTCTTCCAAGATAAGTGTTTCAAAAGCCCATGTCCTCTGCTTCCGGTCACTTTTTCTCAGGTAGTTTTTAAGAACACAGCCATCTCCCTGGCTGCTTCCCCAAAGCATTCCTTGCACATCATCTCTTATAATCCTAACAGCCCTGAAGGTTATGATGATGATACTGATGATAATGATGATCCCGCTCAAAAACCCTTGACAAATAAGGTGAGTGATTTGTGGAAGGTCACGCAGCAGATTAGTAACAGAGCCAGGATTTAGACATGCCCATTACGGACTCTCCACCTTGCCAAACATCTTCCCTCCCTTCCCTTCACTTCCTTGTGCCCTTCCTCTTCTTTCAACTAATTAATCATTTTTATTCCCTATTCTATTTTCTCCCCACCATCCTCACATTTCATCTAAATTGTGGTTGGTGAAAACTGCCATTTTATTCCCATAGGGCATTTATGCCCAATTTTTCATAGCTCTGTTTGTTTCTATCCACGCTGAGTACTGTACCCAGTTGGATTAAATTCATAGTCATCGCACGCAGAGCCCCGATTCTGTGAGCATGTGAATTTTGCCCAGTGTAATCGGATCAGTGCTGCAGTCTAGAGATGTGTAGGAGGTAAAAACTCTATTATGAAAAACTTCTGAGCCAGTGTCCTCTATTTTAAAATTGAGGGAAAGTTTGTATATGACACTAGAGGTTCAGTGCATGAAATTTGTGCCCTCGAGGGGAGAGGGTCCCTCAGACCGGCCTGCACCCTCTCACAGTCCGGGAGCCCTCAGGGGATGTCTGACTGATGGCTTAGCAGTTGGACATCCTTAGTGCTACCACAGAGATGAGAGAGGCTCTGGACACCGCCACTGTGCTCGCCATCTGTGAGCCAGGCTCAGGGCTTCTGGCTGAAGGCACTCCCCTTGTGGGAGCACATTGACCACCAGGGGGCAGCTTTTGCATTGAGCATCTAGCCTCTGGTGGTCAGTGTGTATCATAGCGACCAGTCGTTCTGCTGTTTGGTCAATTTGCATATTAGCCTTTTATTATATAGGATATTTCAGGTGCACCACATTACCATTTGACATTTGTATACATTACAAAGCAATCAGGACTATAAGTCTAGTTACTGTATTTCCCAGCATATAAGACAACTTTTTAACCCAGGAATATCTTCTTAAAAGTCGGGGGTCGTCTTATATGCCAGGTGTCATCTTACAGGGCGGGTATATTCCAAACTCTATATTTTAACTGGAAAATTGGGGGTCATCTTATATGCCCAGTCGTCTTATTTGCCAGAAAATATGATACCATCCTTCACTATGCAATGTCTTCTTTCTTGAATGAGTTTTAAGGCAATCAGATGAAATGAACCCCAGGGCCATGGGGAAAGCCATCTAGGAAGTCTAATTTATAATTCTACGTAAGGACTAAATCATTGAACTTGGACACATGATAGATGCTGCTGAGGCATAATTAAGTTTGAATTGAAAAGAAAAGGACAACAATGTAAAGAGGCATGCTGCCTACTCCTATTATTTTTGAAAAGAAAAAGAAGACAGTAATCATAGCACAGTACTTACTGTGCACCAGACACTGTTCAAGAGACTTTATCATTGCAATCCTGTGAATTGAGACTCGTTATCATGCCCATTTTATAGATAAGGAAATTGAGGCACAGCAAACTTAAATAACTTGCCAAGATCACACTGCTAATATTTATAGAGCCAGGTCTTAAAACTAAGCATGCCAGCTTCATAGTCTCAGTCACTGTCACACTGCTATTCTGGAGCTATCATATTCCTATATTTTAAATATCTGTTAAAGAGATAGTGAGGGATTGGGGTCCAGGAAGATGAAGGATGGAGGAGATTGGAACTTCTTCCCTTTGCGGGGGTTTAGGCCTTTCTAATCTACTGTTCTTTTCTGACAACGTGGCTCTGAGTACAATCTTACATGTGCGTATGTGGTGGGGACAGGTCCTCTGAGTAGAAGAGGGACATAGAGAAGCTGAGAGGTTCTTTCCAGTGTGAACCTTCAGGGTTTCTGCAAAAGGACAGCCACCAACAAGCAGAATTATGTCAGGTGAGGCTGGAACAAGGCTGAGAATAAGAGAGGTAGTTAAAAAAGACATTTGCTGCTATTTTTCATTTTGGAGTGGATTGGTAATATTATAAAAAATAATTTATTCAGCTGGAAATTTTATGCAAAAGATAAATTCCCATGTAAATATTTTTTTTTTAATTGGGGAAAAGTAAAACATGCCAGATTCCATGGGTTTTCAGTGAATAGACTTAGAATACATTCAGATATTTTTATTTCCAGGGGGTCTGTCCCTTCTTGTAGCCCTTAAAGTGAATATTTCTATTATCAGCTATTTTGATGAAGTGATCTTTAGAATCAGGAATCTACCATATGGATCTGGTCCTGCTTTGTTCGTTGGTTGAGTATTTTGGACTGAATAATCATCTATCTCCACTCTGGATCACCCTGATAATGTATAAAATGAGTATTGTACCTGTTGGGTCTACCTCACAGAGATGCTATTTGACTATGCTCTTGGAGGAAAAGTTACCCCAAGGTATGGATGCCTGAGGTAGCACTGCCGGGACTGACCAGCAGACCCTGAGCAATGGATGAATGATTACTCTGACACAACATTTGCTGTGAAAGAGAGGGCAAAGGGACTGCCTGGCTAAAGGAACCAGACAGTCTTGATCACCTGCTTCGTTAGGCTTTTATTGTAACAATAGTTTGAGATAAAGTTTATCTTTTAAATACAATACAATCGGAAGGATAAGTAGTCTTGGGAGGGCACATGTATGCAGTGTCCTTTAAGCAAGGACACCTAAAGATTAAGCATAAGGATTCCAGTAAACACCCAGGGCTCTGCGAGTGCACAGACTTATTTGAAAGGTCAAAGAATAATTAGGGACACTCCCCTAAGTCAGAATTTCAGTAAACAGGGTGGGCTACCTTCAGCACTTCCCTTTTCTCGAAATGTCCTCCTTATAAATTTTCCAACCAAGTCTCCTGTGCTCCCCAACTGAGCACCAACATTTTTTCAGTTTGCTGTGGTTTCTGCTCCTGCCAGTGGATGCTGTAAATGAACATCTGGTCGCTTGGAAGCCAGATGTTCTCATCAGCAGAAGTCAGAGGGGATGGGAGGCAGCCAGGGGAAAAACTGGTGCTTAAAAACCACATTTAGGACATTTTTGTTCTCCTTGTGTGCTATGATCAAAATGATACATGTGTGTTGAGATGCCCCAGCAGTGTGAGAACCATGGGGTCAATTTAAGAAGAAAAAAGTGAAAACTAAAGAGCCTGTTGTCTGCTGAGAGGGTTTGGGGAAGGTGTGTGAGGCAGGAGGCAACTCATGACAGCAGGCTCTCTGCACAGTCCCCCCAATGGGATGTGCTGTCAGCACTCCCACCCAAAGTCATCCACAGCTGGAGCTCTTCCCTAACCAAGGGGAGAGGAAGAAATTGGCCAAGCACAGAATGAGTTTAGAGAACCTGTAGAATATAAGAAGTTAAGGTCCCTGCTGCTTTGTGTCAGGGACTGTCACCTTCCTTTCCAAAGCCTTCTAGTCTGGTCAGGACTCCTTGATCATTGATTGGTGTCATGCATGGCAGCGGTCTCGTAGACAGTAGCATTGAGGCCCCGTGGTGACCTAGAAAGAGCACAGGCATTTGCGGCTCCCTTCTTTCCACCTGTGAAGTGGGGGAGTGGGTTCCCTGAGTGCAGTGAGAGTGCCTGGAGTGTGCGGTGTCACAGTCGTGGCTCTGTGTAACGCTGACATTCTGTACCCTTTGGTCTTGCCTTTCATGTACCACAGGATCGATAAACAAATAAGCAGGTTTCGGCGATGGTTACCTAGGAAGCCAATGAGGCTGGACAAGGATACACTGCCAGACCTGGAGGAGAATGACTGCTACACTGCCCCTTTCAGCCAGCAAAGGATCCATCAGTGAGTGTTTCTGGGAAAGCCCTTGACTTTCAAAGGATGGGCCATTGCGGGAGAGCCTCCTCCTGCATGCCTTGCATTCCGTGGCACGTGCACGGAACAGCATGATGCCTTTCTCCCCCGAGAGTCCTTATGAGTGTGCATATCCCTTTTATTTTAGTCAGGGTGAGCAAGGTGCTCTAATAAGCAATCCCCATATCTCAGCGGCTCAACACGATTGAACACATGTTCGTATGGGTGCTAGGTGAACGACCTTCTGCATGGTGATTGCAGAGACCCAGGCTCCTTCCACCTTGTGGCTCTGCCAATCCCCAGGGCAGAGCCCCCTGCAGGCTCATCTGGCGGACGAGGAAGCTCGTCTACATTTTTCCCTGTTGAAAAAGGGGTTGTTGGGTTGATTGTTTTCCATCTTAGTTTACGTCTCAGTTCCCCTTTCTTCAGCAACTGAGTTGCCCCAGGAAAAGCCACATTGCCTCGCAGCTGGCTTCCTGGCTCATCTATGAGACAGTCTCTGAACAATGAACTGTCACGTTTGACATACAGGTGGTGGGAGGAGAAGTTGGCTAACTAATTGAACCTTTGAGGACTTGCAAAAGTCGTAGAGAATTGACTGAAGCTTCTGTGGTGACAAGAAATCATGTCCAGATGGCAGGGTTGGCCATAGGAGAGAAGAGCATGCCAAAGACGGTAAACAACTAGATGAAAACAGCCTTTTAAAGGGGGGGGGGATAAATCAGGTCAGCCCAGCCTCTCCCTCAGCCAGACTTTAGGAATTCCTGGCTCCCCCGACCCCAGCCATAGAGACAGTTTCTGTAAAATGACTGAATTGCGAGGAGGGAAGGGATGACGGGTTGAAAAAAATAGGTTGATGACTTGGAGGAAAAACAAACCAAATGGCAGTTGTCAAGTTGCAAGGAGTGCGAGGTAGGGGGCATGCTGTAGCAACAGAAAATCAATGAAAGTCTGTGAGAGCAAAGGAGAGAAGAATAATCGAAAATAGATATTCTGCATCAAAATATGTATAATGCATAATGCAAAGGAAGCAACTCAGTAGGCCTCTGAAATAACTGAACTCTAGATCCAAACAGGTCAGATTAATGTGAACATTGAAGAAGACATGAAACTCACAACCTGGCCTCAAAATTATAGTTTGGTCTTCCCATGGGAAATAAGAACTGAGAGGATTTTTTGTTAACTCAGAGTTCAGGACCTATGGGTGTTTTCTTAGAGAAAAAGACAGATGAAAGCTGCCATATTCCTGCTCTAGCTTTAAACCCTCGTTATGCCTATGTTGTTCATGTCGAAGCTTCTTACGTAAGTGGTTATTTGGTTTTAAATTCTTTTGGAGTAGGGTATGATTCACATTCAGATTTTCCCTTTGCTTCTACCCTGCCTGAGACAGTGCCTAGCACAGCGCAGGGAAGATGAATTGAATGAATGGATGGGTAGGTGGGAAGATGAATGGAGGGCTCAGTGAATTATATGGTGTGTACTAGGGGATTTGTTTTACTTCAAAGACATATAGGTAAATGGAAGAAGAATGAGATGGATTGATAGTTGAATAGATGGATGAAGAAATTAATGAAGTGTACTGAAGTTATGCTTTGCTTAAAAAGAATAAATGGAAATGGAAGAGGAACTGAATGGATGGATAGGTGGATAGAATAGATGAAATACATGGAGTGTTCCTAAAGTTTTATTATTACTTCAAAGACATATAGGTAAATGAAGAGGAAAGTTTCCCACTATTCATCTTTATGCTGATTCTATTTTTGATGTACTTTCTTTATCTTTTAAAATATTTTTTATTGAATTCCAAGAGGGATAGAAACATTGATGATGGTGAGAGAGAATCATTGATCGGCTGCCTCTTAGACTAGGGATTGAATCTGCAACCCAGGCATGTGTTCTGGTCAGGAACTGAACTGTGACGTCCTGGTTCATAGGTCAACAACACTCAACCACTAAGCAACTTTGTTCTTGCAGAGTTCTCAAGGTTAGAAGCATCTGGGCTCCCATCAGGACCTCTAGGTATTAGAACCAGGAATCAGATCTTTATAAATGTTTTAAACGATGTGCTAAATGGCCCGGCAGGTGTGTCTCAGTGGTTGAGCTTTGAGATATGAATCAGGAGGTCGCAGCTGGATTTCCAGTGAGGCACATTCCTGGGTTGCAGGCTCAATCCCTAGTAGAGGGCATGCAGGAGGCAGCTGACTAATGATTCTCTCTCATCATTGATGTTTCTCTCTTCCTCTCCTTAACTCCCTGAAATAATGTGTGTGTGTATGTGTGTGTGTGTGTGTGTGTGTGTGTGTGTGTGTGTGTGTGTATTTCTTAAAAATTGCAGTTCATTAAAAAATTGTGATAAATGAAAATGATACCCTGTGGGATAGTGATATTCAGGCATCCCTCTCACATATATGAGAAGCATTTTTCTGATATGTTTGGGTATTCATTCACTGAAAAATGGATTCATTCAACAGTTACTAGTTTGCTGATTACTTCTTGTCAGGCACTGTTTGGATACAGAGGATATAAACAGTGCAGTCTTAACCCCAGCTTAGTAAAGACAAAAGACCATTCTATCTAATAAAGAGATAATATGCAAATTGACCATCATACCATCATAAAAATGACGGCTCCCATAGCCAGTAGATGGCGGAGCCCAGTCTCCTCAGCCCTGCTGGAGTCCCCCAGTCCTTTCACTCATGCTAGGCAGGTGCGTGTTGCAACCAGACCCACCCTTAGCCTCCCAGGACCACCCGAGTCTGAGATAACCAGGGCCAACCAAAGCTTGTGCTTCCGGCAGTGGCAGCAGCAGAGGTGTGATGGGGGCATTGCCTACCCCTGATTTCTGGGTCACCTCCTGCCCCTGAGGGCTCCCTGAGAGGGAGCAAGCAATTAGAGGGCAATCAGTCCAGCAAGGGAGGGCAGTTGGGGGCAATCAGGCTGGCATGGGAGCGGTTAAGACAGTGATCAGGATGGCAGTGGAGCAGTTAAGCAGTTAGGGGGCAATCAGGCTGGCAGGCAGAGGCAGTTAGAGGTGATCAGGCAAGTAGGCAGAGGTGGTTAGGGGTGATCATGCAGACAATCAGGAGAGCAGTTAGGAGTCAGTGGTCCTGGATTGTGAGAGGGATGTTTGGATATTCATTCACTGAATCAGGCCTAAACCAGCAGTTGGACATCCCCCAAGGGGTTCTGGATTGGAGAGGGTGCAGGCCAAGCTGAGGGACACCCCCCCATGCATGAATTTTGTGCACCAGGCCTCTAGTTTTAAATAATTACAAACAGTATAAGGTATGACAGGGTGTTCCAGTCTTCAGATTTGTTGGGAGGTTAGTAAGAGATGAGGGCTGCTCACAAGAAGAAAATGCTTGGAATGGGTCTTGAAAGGTAACACTTGTCCAGATAGGTAAGTAGGGGGAGAAACACATCTCAAGAAGAGAGAATCATGTATGTATCAAAGAACAAAGGTGCACAGCAGAGTGGAGTGTTTGAAGAACTACAGTAGTTTTCTGTGAATGGGAATAGGGTGTGAGAACACTTGGAGTTACTGTTTGAAAAAAGAGAGTGATCATGGAAGATGAGCTTTCCAGGCAGGAGAGCTAAGGAAAAAGCAGAGGGACAGCTGGAACGAAGCAAGTCTAAGAACCAGACCTTGGAGGGACCAAGAGGATAATGTAGGCAGTTGGGAGATGAAAAATTCAACAAGGTCTTGAATGTTATGGGCAGCGGAGATTTCTTTCACTTTGAAAATTGTCCTGCCACATGGACAACATCCTCTTTCTTTTATCATCACTTGAGGATATGTCTCTATTGATTTTAGAGAGAGAGGAAATGAGATGGGGTGGGGAAAGGAAGGTAGGAGAGAGGGAGGGAGGGAGGGAGGGAGGGAGGGAGGGAGAGAGAAAGAGAAAGAGAGAGAGAAACATCTTGCGATTGTCTCCCATACATTGTACACGCCCTGGCCATGCATAGGATGATGCTCCAACCCACTGAGCCACACAGGCCAGGGCCCAGCATCCCTGTAATGAGTGTGTGTGTGGAAGACTCCAAGAACACCGGCTGTCAAATTGGAAACAATTGTCGGGTGCCGTCAGAAAAACATTTGCCTAAGGAGCCTCTGAGAGTGATGTTAACGGCCTTTAAAGTAATCAGAAGTACGTGGTTAATGAGCTTTGAGGGTTATAAAACGATCTGCTGGTTTTCCAAATGCAATTCAAGATCCCGTGTGACTTCTTGGTTTCGCAGAACGTTTGATATTGTATTTGTCTAGGAATCAAAGAGAATAATTGGTATGAGTGTCCATACACGAATGTAGTAGACAAAGAGACAAAAGAGAATTGGAGGTTTAATAAAGAGTGATCAAAGTGGGAAAGAGCCTTGAAGATGCTTTGCTCTCCAAATCAAACCCAGACTCCCGAGTTAGCTCACTAGCTCCTGCTTTCATCCCCCCGCTGTGTGCTTGGGGTGCACTCAGCTGCTTTGATCTCCTTATCTCAGGAGTCCGAGTCCTTTTGTCTCCTGTCTGCGCATGCCCTTCCCTCTGCCCGGACTAGCCTTTCTCCTAGACTCCCTTCTCTCAGAGTTCATCAGAGACGTTTCCTTCAGAGATCCATCCAAGGTCCCCACCCTCAGCTCTGGCTGCATGCACTCTTTGGTGTCTTGGTAACATTTCCTCCCTGACTTAGCTCTTCATTAATAGTGCCATCAACTTTAATCGCTTTCTCCTACACTGTAAGACTGTGTCTGTATTGTTATCTTTGAATCCCAGCACTGGTCCTTAACAATGATGGTTAAAATGAGAAAATAAGTGAATACAGTGGTATCTCGAGATATGAGTTTAATTCGTTCCATAACCTTGAGGCATGGGAAACTATGAGACGCTCGAGTCCCAGTAAACTGGTGGGTCGTGTGCAGCCAGCCAATCCGCGTGATTACTCCTATCTCAAATGTTGCTCATATTTCAAAGCAAAAATCGCTTGCTCAATGGCTCGTATCTCAAAAATCTCATATGTTAGGGCACTCGTATCTCAAGGTACCACTGTAGATGAAAATGGGAAAATCATATGAGTAAAGAATAAAGGTGAGGTGAAGTTAGCTCACGGCACACTCGCCTCAAACCAAATTCAAGACATTTTTCAGGTAACTGAGTGTGAAAGCTAGTCTAATACATCCCTCATCTCCGTTTCCCACATTCTCCCAGGACTGATGGTTTTATACCCAAGGTGTCTCTTTAATAGCTTCTCCCTATCTTTTTAAAAAATATATATTTTATTGATTTTTTACAGAGAGGAAGGGAGAGGGATAGGGAGTTAGAAACATCTATCAGCTGCCTCTTGCACACCCCCTATTGGGGACGTGCCCAGCAACCAAGGTACATGCCCTTGATTGGAATTGAACCTGGGACCTTTCAGTCCACAGACCGATGCTCTATCCACTGAGCCAAACTGGTTTCAGGTCTTCTCTCTTTATTTACCACCATTTTCTCACTTGTAAAACCTAAAAACAATGTAGCAGTTCTCACTGGTTCTATCCTTCCCCACCTCCAATCCATTCTGGCAAGTGCATACAGTGTGATGTTTTTGAAATGCACATTTAATCATGTCACTTTACCCTATTTAAAACCTTAAAATAGTACTAAATAGTTTGTCTCAGTGGATAGAGCGTTGGCCTGCAGACTAAAGGGTCCCAGGTTCGATTCCGGTCAAGGGCATGTACCTTGGTTGCGGCCACATCCCCAGTGAGGGTGTGCAGGAGGCAGCTGATTGATGTTTCTCTCTCATCAATGTCTCTAGCTCTCTATCCCTCTCCCTTCCTCTCTGTAAAAAAAATCAATAATATATATATATATTTTTAAAAAAACAACCTTAGAATAAATAGCAAAACTATTGAGATGCTGGCCTTCTCAGTGATTTGATTCTGCTAACTGCTAACTCCTTCCAGCTTGAGCTGCCTTCACTGCTGTCCACCTCTCACTTATGATCCAGATCGAAGACAGATACAATCTCTCTCTCTGTTCTGTGGACACTAGGGCATTTGCACATACTGGAATTTTTGTCTCATTCTCCCCTATTACTTTTATTCATCCTTCAAAATTCAGCTCCAAAGCCC
Organism: Lasiurus borealis; assembly: GCA_004026805.1. NCBI lineage: Eukaryota > Metazoa > Chordata > Mammalia > Chiroptera > Vespertilionidae > Lasiurus > Lasiurus borealis. Next base: position 95,512 of record PVJN01003266.1, read on the forward strand.
TCTCCCATCTTTCCAAAGACAGTGTCTCCTTGCTTAATGCCCTTTAGGTGCATGTTTCTTATATAACATTTTTCGCATTTGAAATATTATAATTATATGAGTATTCTATGATGAATGCCTAACTATCCAACTAAACTCTAAACTCCATGGAGGCATGTCCATGTCTGTTTTTGTTCACAATTATATCTTCAGTAGCTAATGTAATGCCTATCATATAATAGATGCTCAATGCTTATCTACTAAATGGATGAAGTAAGGATAAAAGTAAAATATCATGGAATAATATGATCATAAACCTTTATACCTTGAACTACATTGCACACACAAAAAAATTAAATTTGAAAATCAACTTAAAAACAAATAGCTTTTCATTCCAATTGAACATATATCCGTGTTTCAGAAGCAATGAAAGCAAACCTTCATGTCCATCTCTCTACAAGTCAATATAGGATATCATATAAAATGGGAAAACTCTTACTAGGTTTCAGACATTATTTTAAATACTTTAATCTTTACAATAACCCTATGAGAGAGGAAGTATTATCATCACCTTTTTACAGATGCGGAGGCTGAAGCGCAAAGAGGTTAAGGAACCTGCAGTAGGTCGCACAGCTAGGATAGTCAACCTGCCCGAACAACCCCCAGGGATCAGTGTTTTCACACCTGAGAAGGTCATTGTGGTTCACATCATTGTCTGTCTAGTGTGGGGTCCCAGTGGGGAAAGAGGTGTGATGTCTCTGCTCCATGCAGTCATTCATGGCACCAGGCTACTTCTGTCTAGTAACTCTGCCATCCCTTGATCCCTTGCATCTGGTTGAAAGATTGGGGAGAAGAGGTGTGAGTGATCTTGGGGGATGTTTTTATGGGCCAGGCTTAGAAGTGGTGTACCACACTTGCCCCCACATTTCACGGTCTAGACCTCATTCGGGTAATTACTCCTAACTTGAGAGATGTTAGGACAACTAGTCTACCTGTGTGCCCAGGAGGAAAAGGGAATCCTGCTGAATGACTAGGCAGTCGGTCTCGGTGATGGAGTAGGAATTCAAATTCCGACAGGGAGGGAGCCACACGTGTGTGTGTGTGTGTGTGTGTGTGTGTGTGTGTGTGTGTGGTTTTTTTAAGAGTATAGGATTGTAAGGCTCCCTCCCTGTCTGAATTTGAATTCCTACTCCATCACCGAGACAGATAAACGTGTGTGTGTGTGTGTGTGTGTGTGTGTGTGTTTATTGATTTTTACAGAGAGAGAAAGGGAGAGGGATAGAGTGATAGAAACAGTGATGTGGGAAGACCATCATTGATAGACTTTCCTCCTGCATGCACCCTGACTGGAAATCAAACCAGTGACCTCTTGGTTCCTGGGTCAAGACTTAACCACTTAGCCACACCAGCCAGGCACATTTCTATACTCTTAATCATTATGCTTTCATTGGAGATTTTTCAACATTAGTGCTATTGACATTTCTGGTTGAATAATTCTGTGTGGGAGCCATCACATCAGTGTAGGATGGTTAGTAGCATCCCTGGCCTCTATTAGATGTTACTAGCATTTTCCTCCCCACTTAGCTGTAAAAATAAAAATATATCCAGACATTGCCCAGTGTCCCCTGCTGGGGAAATGGGGGGAGAGCAAAAAATTGCACCTCTGTCCCCCTTGATAAACACAGTTCTGCTGTCTTTTATTATGTGACACCTTTTGGCAGGACCACCTCCTGTCTGAGACAAATTAAATTTTAGTCAAATCTGATGACTATGACAGACAAGTCCATTTAAAAATTAATTTATTCCTCTTCACCTCCTTGCCTGTGAATGTCAGCCTGGATCACCCACTGCCATTCATTCTTAAAATGGCAATAGCATTAATGTCCTTGCGACAATTACTTTCTACAGTCAATACTCAGTCAGTCAATTGTGGTCTCCATGTTACAGTTGACTTTATCCCTGACTTGGTGATTTATTTTTGGTCTCAGCTCTGCTGGTAGACCATCTTCCCCACCCAAAGTTTTAGAGCCATTAAATTCTGTTATCAGGAACGATGCTTGACCCCTAGATTTTTAACTCATGCATCGTATTTTAATTCATGTGTCCTGTGCATAGTTGGGCAGCATAAAAAGACCCTTTGACCTGAAATCCGCTTACACTTTCTTTTTCTCCCTTCTGGAATGTAAGCTAGGGAAATATTTTTTTTTAAGTGTAGGGAATAACAAAACAGGACAGCTCATAGTGTTCAAGAAAGCACTAACCATGGAAACCTTGGTGCTGGTGAGAATGGGAGAAAGTTCTTGAAGGGCCAGCGGGTAGAACATTTTCTGTAACCTCCCTTTGATTGCCTTCTTATCATTTAACCTTCCTCTCAACCAAACAAGCCAACAGACCATGGCAGCGAGGTGTAAAAACAGTGATGGTTCAAATGGTGGTTTTCAAGCAGTGGTAGCAACAATTGCAGTGATAAAAGCAATACTGGCCATCCTATATAATAAGAGAGGAATATGCTAATTACCTGTCATACCGTGAGGTGTAACAACCAACTTCATAATGACCGGATCACGGATCTGCAGGAGGGTGAGCAGCGAACTACAAGTGGGCAGCAAAGAGCTACCAGACAGGGCAGGGCAGCAAGCAAGTGGGAAGGGGAGAGCTATAGGAGGGGGAAGGGCAGCAAGCTATGAGAAGGGCTAGGGGCAACTACAGGAGGTCAGGGCAGCGGGCGGAGTGCTATAGGAGGGTGGCAGCGATCTGCTGGCATACGGATTCGTGCGCAGGGCTACTAGTTATTTATAAATAACTCTGTATTTCAGAGTTAAACCATAGACCCACTGCACTCTGAGGGTCTAGATCAGTGGTTCTCAACCTTCCTAAGGCCTCGACCCTTGCATACAGTTCCTCATGTGGTGGTGACCCCCAACCATGAAATTTTGCTACTGTTATGCATCGTGATGTAAATATCTGCATTTTCCAATGGTCTTAGGTGACCCCTGTAAAAGGGTCGTTCAACCCCCCCCAAAGGGGTCGCGACCCACAGGTTGAGAACAACTGGTCTGGATAATAAGATAAAGGTCAGAGAGACTGAATGGCTTGCTCAAGGTCACTCTAGTCAATGTCTGATGAGTGAACAGGAGAGAGGGGTGTTTTCTCCACAATGCTGCCACCTCATGTATTGTGCCCCATGAACAGAGCCAAAATACAGTTTTTCAGCCACACTACACTAGTGAGAGCCTGTGTGTACAAAGATATACCTTTGGAGTTTATTGTTAAAACATTTTAGGTGGGTTAGAGACAAAGAATAATATACTAAAATAGAAAAGAAATATTCTCAACCAGGTGAATAGCATTTAGGGTAGGCATTCAAGTTCAGGAGAAAAATGGATGGACTCAGATTGGCAGGCCTCATAGTCTGTATAATCGTAATTAGGTTGGTAACTGAGCCAACTAATTGGGTGGTAAGCCTAGTGGGCAGGGCAGAGGGAGAAACACAGTAAGTCACATGGTTCTGACTGTCAGAAAGAACATCAACTCGTAGACAAGCAGAGCTTCCTAGCCTTTGGACGAAATGCAACTCCTGCATAGAAAGGGGACATCTCAGTGAAGTAGTGACAGTGCTGCCAGCAACCTTGTTAGAGCAAACGCCCTGCAGGGCTTTTCTGGAAGCTGTTTCCAGTGGGTCCCTCAGCGTGGTCCTGGGGAATGAATTTATTGCTCATGGTCACCGAGTGCTTCAGGCGATTAGATGTGTCTTCAGCAAAATACGGCGGTAATCCTAAACTAATCAAAGTATAAATCTTGCTGGTGTGAGCTACGTTCCACAAAAATTAAAGTGGAGAGCTGACTCAAAAGCAAATAGCCTCACATTCCATGCGCATATATTTTGTGCCGGAGAAGCAATAAAGCAAACCCGTGGGTATGCATTTTGATTAAGTCAGAATGCGATGTGGTTTGGTCGTGTGCAGGCTGCTTCCCAGCCAGGCCTGTACGGGCACCTAAAGATCTGACCTGCAGAAAGCTCTCCTGCACGAGCCAGCTACCCGAGGTTGTTAGTGTCGGGGTTATTGTATGTAAGCGTTGTAGTTCCAGAAGGCTCTTCTCAAAGCTCAGACAGTCTCCGAGAAGATGATATAATACAACAGAGGGGAGTTATTGAAGGGATAATGACAGCTCATTGTATTGCCCTTGCTAGTTTGCAAGTACTTCACAATAATAAACTCATTTAGCTCTGTGAATAAGATATAATCCTTATCCTCAATTCTATAGAGGAGGAAACTGAGGCACAGAGAGGTTAAGCAACTTGCCCAAGGTCACTGCTGGCAAGTGGTCAGGCTTGGCATTGTATCTCTAATCTTATCCTCTTTTTTTTTTAAATATATATATTATTGATTTTTTTTTTTTTTTTTTTTACAAAGAGGGAGAGGGATAGAGTTAGAAACATCGATCAGCCGACTCCTGCAAGCCCCCTACTGGGGATGTGCCCGGAACCAAGATATATGCCCTTAACCGGAATCAAACCTGGGACCTTTCAGTCTGCAGGCTGACACACTATCCACTGAGCCAAACCGGTTTCGGCCAATCTTGTCCTCTTGATGTTACTAGTTTCTACAGCTGTTATATCGGATAACCAAGAATTTTGTGGCTGAAGACAACACAAATGAATTATCTTATGTTCTGTAGGTTAGAAGTCCGACGTGGGTCCCTCTGGGTTAAAATCAAGGTGAGGCAGGGCTGCATTCTTTCCAGAGGCCCTGTGGAAGAATCGGTGTGTCGGCTTGTGCCAGCTTCCAGAGACTGGCACGTCCCTTAGCTGGTGGCCCTTCCTGCATCTTCAAAGCCAGCGATGGCAGTGGGTCCTTGTCCCATCACTTCACTTCACTCTGATCTTGCTTCTGGCATCACTTCTTCTCTGAATCTTCTGCTTTAAGGACACTTTTTGTCACATTGGATGCATCTTGATAGTCCAAGACAGTCCTATTTAAAGCCAGCTAATTAACAGCCTTAATTCCATCTGCATCATCAGTTTCCCTTTGCCTGGAGCTGAACACAGTCACAGGACCTAGGGATTAGGATGGGGACTTTTCTGGGGGAGCATTTGTCTGCCTAATACAACCATTTAAATATACCAATCTGGAAAGTTCCAAGGAACGGAGGACATGGGGGAGGGGGGAGGAAGCAGGAGGGAAGGAGGCGGTGACAGTAGGATTTGGAGTCATTAAATGAAATGACAAAAAAAATATGAAATGCCATATATAAAATCCTTAGTCTAATACCTAGCCCATAGAAAGCACTTAATAAATAGTTAACAGCAATTATTTTACTGCTGCTGATAGTACTATTATTATTACTTCTACTACTACTGCTGCTACTATGAAAATTCTTGGGGAAAATCTCTGAAAATTTGCATTCTCTGTATAAAGGGAATGTTTGAGGTGACAAAGACTGATATTTGTAAAGGTATCTGACCTGAACTGGAATAGCATTATTTTTTAAACTAAATGCTACTCAGTGTTCGGATATGTTTGTGTTTCCCTCACCCGCCAAATTCGTATGTTAAAATCTGATCACCAATGTGATAGTATTAAGAAGTGAGGCTTTTGTGAAGGGATTTGGGCATAAGGGTGGAGCCCTCATGTAGAGGATTAGTGCCCTTAAAGAAGAGACCAGAGAGCTAGCTTGCACCCTCTCCTTCCACCATGTGAGGATACAGTCGTAAGTCTGTAACCAGGAAGAGGGCCTGCACCAGAACTTGACCTTGCTAGTACCCTGATGTCAGATTCACCCTCCTGGGAATACATTTCTGTTGTTCATAAGCCACCCGATCTATGGTAATTGGTTACAGCAGCTCAAACTAAACCAGGACTGCCATTCCACATTTATTTATCAGTACACATGTGTCTTTGTTTTCTAACCCTGTCAGCAAAGATAGTTGAAGATACTGATTCTTCTAGCAACCTACCTTTAGCTTTATTTTATTTTTAGCGTTTGGACTTCTTTTTTTGTTGGGGGGCGGGTGTTGTTTTCATTGATCTGAAATCTGTAGAGAGTTCTTTAAGCAGAGAGAGACTGAGATTGATTTAGGTAGGATTAATGTTCTGTCAGTGCCTGTGACGTGCAGCAGCCTCAGAACTCTCGTTTTATTGCAGTGACTTATCTGGCATTAGGATGCTCGATATGCAGGTTGCTCGTATCGATCCATAGGGTCGGGGGAAACACTGCTCTCTCCTGGAAAGTTTTCATCTGAGATGAAAATGAAACAAGCTACGCAGCCTGCAGTCTGTGCTTCCGCAAAGGATGTAGCTTCTTTTAAGCAGGAATGTAATGTGTTGATTGACTTGTGTTATTGGCAAGGCTTCTAGTCAACAGTAGGTTTTTATTAGATCAATTTTGCAGGAGTCAAAAGTTATATATAGATTTTAAACTGGACAGTGTGTGTGGTGGGGCGGGGAAGGGGCGGTGGTTGGTGCCCCAATCTCCATATTGTTCAGCTTTACTTGGTAGAACTAAGACTCTAACCCAGGTTTATCTTAAACCAATGAAGTAGATGTTAGTATATCAGCCCTTGAGCTCGTAGGCTCATAAAATAATCTATTCATGAAGCAGCTTCTTCCTCCAAAAAATGTGATAAAATACATTTCTGTTGCTTAAGCCCCCAAATCCATGGTACTTTGTTACGGCAGCTGTAGTGAATACACATAATAATTCACTCATAATAATAGTCTCATAGGTATAGACATCTATATCTGGCCCAAATCCTTTGCCTTCTGAGTTTTTAAAGTCTTGTTCCTTTGAATCTAAAATTCAATATTGCTGCAGAGAACTTCAAAAACTTTCAAGTTCCCAATTCTCTCTGTGTAACCTGTTCCTTCTCTAGGGAAGCTTGTCCCCAGTGTTCTGAAATATGTGTAGCATGATGTGGCTCTGAGTTCATCTCTTGTACTGGGTACTCTGTGGATCCTTTCAACCTGAATACTTTTGTCTATCAGTTTGGGGACGTTTTCTTGAATAATTCTTGAATTTTGTGGAAGATATGTTCCTTTTCTCTTTCTGGAATTCCTGAATTTTTCAGATATTGGGCTTCCTGACCTGATTCTCTCATGTCCTTATCTATTCTCTCCATTTTGTTATCTATCACTCAAAGATTTCCTCAACTTATTTTGAATTCTTCTGTTGAGTGTTAATTTCCGCTTTTACTTTCTTTTAGTTTCTAAGAGCTATTTCTATAATGTTTTGCCTTTATAAAATCATAATTTGAGCTTTTTTCATAATTCCATTATCTTAATTCCCTGAGCATAATGATTTTTTAATTGAGATATAATTGACACAAAATGTATTAGTTTCAGGTGTTCACCATAATGATTATATTTGTGTATATTGAAAAATGGCCACCATAATTAGTCTGGTTAACATTTGACACCTCCCATAGTTACATATTTTTTCTTACGATGAGAATTTTTAAGATTTACTTTCTTAGCAGCTTTCGGATATACAGTATAGTATTATCAACTAAAGAAATCATGCTGTACATCTCCATCACTTATTTATTTTCAAAGTTTTAACCCCTTCTCCCATTTTGATCACCTCCCTATGTCCTACCTCTGGCAACCACCAATCTGCCTTTTTATTTTGTTGATGGTGTTGGTTTTTTGCTGTGCATAAGCTTTTTATTTTGATGATGTTCAACTTTATATTTTTTGCTTTTGTTGCCATTGCTTTTGGTGTAAAAATCTGAAAATCATTACCAAAGCTAATATCAAGGATCTTACCGCCTATCTTTTCTTCAGGCCTTATATTCAGGTATTTAATCCATTTTGAATTAAGTTTTGTATATGGTATAAAATATACTTTTATACTTTTACATAAAATCCAGTTTTCTCAATATCATTTATTGAAGAGACTGTCCTTTCCCCAGTGTATATGCTTGGCTTCCTTGTCATAAATTAATTGACCATATATGTGTAGGTTTATTTCTTGCCTCTCTACTCTGTCCCATTGTTCTGTGTGTTTGTTTTTATGCCAGTACCATATTGTTTTGATTACTATCCTATCTAAAAGGAAAAAAAAAAAAGAGTAGTATGCAAATTGACTGTCACTCCAACACACAAGATGGCTGCCCCCATGTGGACACAAGATGGCCAGCAGGGGAGGGCAGTTGTGGGTGATCAGGCCTTCAAGGGAGAGCAGTTGTGGGTGACCAGGCAGCAGAGGAGGGCAGTGGGGGAGACCAGGCCAGCAGGGGAGGGTAGTTGGGAGGAAGCAGACCTGCAAGGGATGACAGTTGGAGGGGACCCAGGCCTGCAGGAGAAGGCAGTTGTGGGGGGCGGGGGAGGATCAGGCCTACAGGGGAA
>PVJN01003267.1:0-103325 GCA_004026805.1 Lasiurus borealis
CAGTTGAAAATAAATTATGTTGATAGCCTTCAAATGTCCTATTTTCCAAGGAGTCATTTTCTGCTGTTTATTGTGAGCTAAGAAAAGTGACAATAAGCACAGCTATGAACAATTATAATTTATTAAGCTGGGCACGAATCTAGGTGTTTTAGTACATTATTTCTAATTTTCCTAATAACCCTGCATTTATAGATGAAGAACAGATTTAGTTGAAAACAGGTTAAGAGAGGTTAAAGCACTTGCTCAAGGTCACAGCTAGGGAATGGTGATTTGGCAATTTGATTCCTGTTCTGTTTCACTTCCAAACTCTCAGTTCTTTCTTCAGGACTTCCATATGTCTTCTTTTAAAAAGGACGCATCATCCCACACACCCAAAGGTGGCAGGTGTGATTTTTGGACCGGTCTCTGGTCTGGGTGTGTACAGGAGGCAATCCATCGATGTTTCTCTCAAATATTTCTCTTTCTCTCAAATCATTTTATTTAAAAGGGAAATGCCATTTTATATGATAAACTTCACAGTTGAAAAATATTTTTAAAGAAGTATTTTCTGGTGGTTGCTAAAATTATCGATTGATTTAAATTATTGGGGTGACATTGGCTAATAAAATTATATGGGTTTCAGGCATATAATTCTTCAAACATCACCTATACATAGTATTTAGGTTTACCATCCCAAGTCAAGGTGATTGCTATCTTTTACAGTCAGGTGAATGTACTCATGTTTAATTTGATTTATTTTTCACGAAACTTTAAGTCATCCATCCCTTGTTGTTACAAGTAAAAATGCTAACTAACTACATGAGGTATTGGAGGGTTAGGGGTTTTACTGTGGACTGGGTGGGCAGGAGGAGGTCAGCCTTAGAGGGTAAGTAATATGTAGGGAGCAAAGAGTTAGAGTTTTCTTGTGGTAAGGAAATGTTATTCTCTGAAATCACCTGAGAAAGATGAGAGAATCCAATGGAAGGTGTGCTGGTGTTACTTAATGGCCCTGTGCTGCTCCTTCCTTTCAGGAATTGCTTGTGACTCAATTCTATTGGGCTTTCCGGTTGTGTGCAATGTGAGAGTCACACAAGTGAAGTGTAATCACTGCACTGGTTTCACCATCCGGATGAGCCGTGCAGATATTTCAGCTGTGTGCCTATTATACGCCAGTCATTTGACATGACACTGACGATCCTGAGACACATACGACATGGTCATTGCCATCGAGGAGCTCATCACTGAATGGAGTTTGCAGTTTCATTCAGGATATAAGACCTGCAAGCAGGCAGTTAATAACAAAAGGCAGTATGCGCTTAAGATTGTAAAAGAGAAAAAGAAGTGAACCAGGGACAGTAAATTACTGGTGTTCAGAGATGAAGGGGGTTAGGGTTTATTTACAGTTGTATCGGGAGTAGGCGTGGGGCAGGGCTGGGGTGAGATGGGGCTGGGTCGGGCCACTGCGAGTGAAAGGAAACAATGAAAGTGGCTCACCGAGTTAGATAAGATGTCCTTATAGCATTGTGGCTGGAGGCACATCCAGAAACCGGGTGGAATGGGGGCGATAATTCCCATAGCATTTTAAGTGGAGCATGTAAGATGCCATCAGCTAATGTAAAACAACAGCTCAATTTCTGAGATCACAGTTTTTATGAAAAATTTAATCTCATACCCAGTTTCCCCGAAAATAAGACCTATTTCCAGTTTGCCTCTTGCTGTAATATAAAGCATTCCCCTGAAAATAAGACCTCCCCGATAATAAGGCCTCCCTGAACATAAGGCCTCCCCAGAATATAAGGCCCCCGAACCTACCATCAGGCGTCTGACTCCTGATTTAAAGAGACCTCGCCCTGCCTGAACAGCTCCAGCTGCACTGCGGCCAATCAGTGAGCTGGTTTGTGATGACGACGACTACCGTACCGTACCGTAGACAGATGATACATTTCCTTTTATTTGTTCAACAATAAATGTGTACCGTCTTCTTCTTCATGGAAAAATAAGACATTCCCTGAAAATAAGACCTAGCGCATCTTTGGGAGCAAAAATTAATATAAGACACTGTCTTATCTTTGGGGAAACAGGGTATTTGTCTTTTGGTTTCCTGGTTAGCTTTGAGTACAGTATTCTGTACATTAGAAACCGTTGGTTTTTTTACAAGATGGAAGACTTGAAGCTAAACCATACACGGTTAAAGACATCAACAGCCCCATTTGCCACATACATTGCTCACCTGAGTAGCAGTAATCTTGCTGATTTCTGAATATTTCTTCCCCTCAAACTCACCAAATGAACAATTCTCTGCTCCTTTTTTTGAAACTTACCTAAAAGTCTCCAGAAAAGGAGAAAGCTCCATTCTTTCCTCCCTCACTCCCCCCACCCCACTCCCTAGTAGCTTAACTTAAGTGCCCTGTGGAGATAAAGATAAATGTGAGCAACTTTAGGGTGAAAAGAACATTAGAGACCCGAGAAGTCAGGGGAGGTCATATCGGGATTAAAGTGGAAACTATGTTACCACCTAAGCAAGGAGCAACTGATAGGTCTATAAATAGGGCTTTATCTCCGCATAGAAATTTTTGGCATGGTTGTAGCTTCCCATGTGGGGGACTAATATTTACTAAAAATAAACTATGTCCCACAGAACTCCCGTTATTAAAAGCGTAGTCATAGCCTGAAAGCAAGTGTCTAGAGTTTGTTATGTGCTAACTTTTAGGAGAACTTTGATATTGAAACCATCAGTTAGGTCTGGGATAGAATAGTCTAGTCCAGTCTAGCATGGATTAGATAGGTTTTCTCTCCTGTTCGTTCAGAAGACTCTCAACCGCATCATGCATTTAGACTCATAAATTGGCATTCTAAGTGTATCATCTAGGGAAGGCAGAGTTCTAATTTCCGGAAATCTTACTGCTTACTTAAAACTGCTTGAATATGGTCACTCAGAGCAGAGGGGTATATAAATCAGCAATACCTTTGGTATAAACTTTCAAACTGTCTGTTTTTTTCTCATACCATTATCCTGATCGTAACTCTTTAAATTGTGCAACTAATTCTTGGCATCTATCTGCCTGTCAGCTAATCTCTTAAACTCCCGGATAGCTTCTTTTCCTCCTGACAGTATATTTGAAATTAGTAAAAAGCATCTATTAATTTTAGTATGCTGTTAGGAGATTATGGAAAGCTGAAATTTGACAAATAGTGAAATTGCTTAATGCATGTTACTCAGAATTATTTGACCATGAATGCTTTTCAGAATAGACTGCATTGAACAGTACAGTGTAGTATGACTCATGCACAAATGTGGGTATGGATTAAAGTCATCGCCAGAAATAGTTTCAGAGATGAGTTAATGGCTCCAAGAAGTAAATTCATCTGCTTCAGTCTTCAAAGCATGTTTTGGAGAAGTTAAATCATTTCTAAGTGCAAAAATGAAAAAAAAATTGTCATTTTTGTTTCAGATAAACTGCTTATACCTTAGTGCACTGGTTAAAAAATTGTCTTCCTGCATTACAGGATCTCACTATCTTTATTTCTTAAAATGGCATCCCACTTTTAAACAGTAGATTAGTGTATACTCAGTAGAAATAATATACACGTGTTTAGTATTTTTATTTTGAATGAATAATTTGTAGGAGAGAAATACTGTACTGTTAGCATCAGTTAAAAATTTGTTGACTACATATTGACAACTTGTAAAATGCTAAAAGAGGGTACATATTTCAAATACATTTATCCCCTAATTGCTTTAAACCTTTTACTACTCTTGTTCTCACTTACCTCCCATTTCTTCTTCCTGAAGTTGTAAAAACATGAAGTTCCTGGGGAAATATTTTCTGCAAATGAGAGATAATAAAGTTGGGGCGAGAGGCTTACCAAGTTCACACATTCTTTGGGCTCCAAGCCCAAGTTTCTGTTTATTTAATTACTTTCATCTCATTTTTGTTTAACTCACATGCTGTGATAGTGGTGATTGTAATGGTAATGATCCTATATTAAAAAAAGACTGATATACAAATTGTCCCCTCGGGAATTAGACCGGCCAGGAGTTGATCGCCTGCTATGACGGTGCTGATCACCAGGGGGCGGCGTAGAATGGAAGAAGGGCCCTGCTCCCGGCTGGCAGCAGAGGGAAGGGAAGCCCTGATGGGCCCTGATCGCCAGCCAGGCCCAGGGACCCTACCTTTGCACGAATTTTGTGCACTGGCCTCTTGAAGTATTAATGCTCTTTTTCCTAAATAGTTAACATGCTCGATTTTATTTGGGTCTGTCTGACTTCATAGTGTTGTGGGCATTACTACCTATTTTACAGATGATGAAAATGTGTGTGTGTTTTACTTCTTTTCATTGATAGAAATCAGTAATTGTTAAGTTAAAAGTTTATTTCTATCATTTTGGTGTTGAATGGTTTAAGGACAGTAGATTAGGGGGATAGATTTAGAAGTTCAGCTTCATGTTTTTAGAAATCAGTTATTGGGACTTCAAATAGTTTTTTAAGAATATTCTTAATAAATGTGTTAAATATTTAGGTGACTAGTCATTGGTAAAGGAAAAAGTAATTTTTTCCTTGAGTCTTTTTTTTTTTTTTATGCCCATATAAGCATTAGATTATAATTCTTGGGGATAGAGAACTTTCTTTTCACCCCCACCTCTTAAATTTAAGGTTCTTCTTTTTCTTCTTCTTTTTTTAATAAAAAACTTTATATGACTTTATTCAAAAGGTATAAAATGGTCACACAGTAAAAAGTTGCTTCTGCATCCCTGTCTTGAGTTCCCCAGTATCTTTCCCCTAAAGTCAAGGGGTACCTTTTTGTATATAATTATTCCTCCTCTCCCCCTTTTTAATTCAGTGGTATTGTGCTATACATTGTTCTGAAGCTTTTAAAAAAAACACTTAGAGACATGTAGTATAGCATTTCATATTAGTATTTTAAGAGCATCCTCATCCCTGCCCAAAGGCTATATAGTATTCCATTCTATGATGAAATAAGTCCTTATAAAATGTGCTATATAACTATATAATTTGTGTTCTTAATAGTATAATGCTAGATGCTTTTCTTAATGGTTTAACACAATTGTCAACATCAGTTATTGTTGAGGACCGTAAGAGACTGATATTTCAGGAGTTTTTGTTCGTTTTTTTATTATTATATTGCCTCATTTTGACATGTTTACTTTTCGATATCTGCTTGTTTAGATTTTTTTTCTCTTGGTCCTCTCTTGTTTCTGATGTGGCTGCCTCTAATAAAATATTCCTCTTTCCTCTGGTACTTATTCCCCACTGCTTCCCAGCTCCCTTTCCTAATTTGCTTTAATAATTTGGTGGGCAAGCAGCCAGATAATCAGTACAGAAATATTTCTAAAATAAAAATAAATAGATTTAGAGCGAAAGCCTGGTGGAGTTTTTCTGCTGATGAAAGTGCATGAACATTTTGATATTCCGGGTGCTTAGAGGGCCTTTTGCTTCCTGGTTATTAACATGTTCTACACCAGTTCTGTCCAAGAGAGATTGTTGGGTCAATGGAAATGTGTCACATCTGCCCTGTCCATTGTAATAGCCACAAGCCTCATGTGGTCCCTGAGTCTCTGAAATGTGGCTAATGGGACTGAGGAATTAAAATTTTAATATTAAGGCTGAGGAAATCTTAATATCCATTTTTAATTTAAATGAAATGAAACTCAACCACAAAAAGTAAACATGTCAAAATGAGGCAATATAGTAAACAAATGGCCACTGTGTAGGAACATGGTTCTAGACTCTAGACAATTAACTTGTAGTGGAACTTGGATGGAGATGCTGTTATAGTGGAACTTGGATGGAGATGCTATTATTTTATTGTGCTGAGCAACTTGATTGTATTGGGAGGGAGACAGTTCAGACAGTTCATGCTCAAATTAGCTTAAGTAAATGATTAGATTAGAACTGCTTTTTTATATTAATATTACGATTTTTTCAAACTAGTATTATAAAGCCGTTGGTGCCGGCTTGTAGTTATGATTTGTAGCTAGGGTACAACTTTTATCCTTCTGTCCTTTCGGTAAGTAGGGAAAATTAGTGGCACTCTAACTTTATTTATTTATAGGACTTGGTTCGACAGTTGCCTGAGTGCCAGAAACGCCTACAAATAACTTTGACCTTCCCTAATAAAAGTCAAGGGGTAAAATGTTCCACAGTAGATCTTAGTTGTATGTGGTACACACAGGATATTATGTCCTAATAGATATATCTATAACAAATCAGAAAGACCAGTAAGTAAGTGACGGGTTTTTATAACTGCGAGGAGGAAAATAAACAGAGCACTGCCGTAGAGAATATGGACTTGCGGGGAAGGATCTGCAACTAGATAGAGTGTGGAGTTTAATTTAGGAGGTGTTACTTAAGCTGAGGCCTGAAAGATAAGCAGGAGCCAGCCTTGCAAAGAATGAAGGCAGGGCGCGGAGGGATTTCAAGAAGAGGGGGGAGAGGGTTACAGGGATGCCAGCGAGATGGATGGATCTGCTCTAGACCAGGAACTGCCCTGACACAGATCGGTATATTTAAAGCATCGTGATTGAAAGGGAGATAATGATATGAAATGAGGCTGGAGAGCAGGCACTTAGCCGATCATCAAGGACCTTACAGGCCATTATACAGACTTCAGACAGAAAAAAACATTAAGTGCCATGTGAACTTATAGAATCGGAGAAGTGATATGATCTGCTTTTCATTTTAAGACGTTCCTTCTGGCTGCTGTCCTGAATGTTTTCAGAGAATGGAGGAGCTCTTGCGATGTCCGGGAAAGAGTGACGCCAGCTTGGGTTAAAGCGGTGGCAATGAAGTTCAAGAGAATCAGACGCACAGGACTCACTAATGGGTTTGATAGGAGGGGCGAGGGAAAAGGGAAGGGTCTCTGGCTTTCATAATGGCACTTACCGAGGTGGGGAAAGCCAGGGGTAAACCCGGTATCAAGGGTGGTGGCAGCAGAGATTTAAGAGCCCAGTTTTGCACATGTATGTTGGACTCGCGTGTGAGACAGCTCTATAGTCATACTGGAGCATGAGAAGAGGTGTAGGCAGAGAGATAACCGGTCATTGTGAGCCTGTGGTGGTGTTGGAAGTGGAGGGAGTGGATGGACAGCTGAAAAGGAGAGGCCAGGATGAGCCCCCAGGAACGCTTGTGAGAGCGCTGTTGAGGAAGCAGCCAGAAAAAGATACAGGGGAGTAATCAGTGATGCAGGAGAAAAACCAGGATTGCGGTATCTCAGAAGCTAGGAGGGGATGCTTTAAGAAGGCTGCCAACTTAGTTGAGTCCTGCTGTGAGGTCAGATAAGCAGAGGACAGCTCGGTGTCCACTGGGTTAAGTAATGTGGAAGTGCTTCCGTAGAGGGGAGCTTAGGGACTTTCTGTTTAGCAGATCGAAGAAGAAATGAGCGGGGAAGTGGAGACAGCTTTGAAAGAAGTTTCCCTGTGAAGGGGCGAGCAGAGAAATGGCAGGCAGCTAAGAGGAGGAAAAGGGTTGACGGAGACCGTTTAACCATGGTCAGTTAGCACCTGTTACTGGACATTTGTACTTTTGAAGGTTTCTCCCTCCTTTTACAGATTACTGCTGTGTACTTCTTTCTACTCCGGTGGGGACTGTCTAAGTTTGCTGGTTGGAGGTGGCCATGCACATTTCAAAGCTGGATATTTCCAGTCTGACTTCCAGATTGGATACCAGGGTCTGCCTTCCCCAGCAGTAGATGAGAGCAGATTGCAGTTTTTCTGAAGATGGACATGTGTTTATTTGCTGGCGTGACAGTAATGATCAGAGAGGGAGACAGCGGATGATAATCAGCAGCACAGTCCTCCCCTGTGAGCGCAAGTGGTGACATGGGCCTTTGGTGCTAGGGATGCGTTTTCATTCTAACAGAATGTAAGGAGGAGGAGATGCATGCATTTCTAGAAAGGATTTGGTGTACAGAAGAGCCTGTCTGAATGCTTCTCTTTTCTAAAATGAAATAATTAGTTAGAGCAACCACTCAGAGTTAGATGGTAAGGAGAGAATGAAGTAGGTTTGAGGAGTAGCTAAGAAATAGTAATAGTGATGAGCCCAAAGGCTTAAAAAGGAGCTTTGATAGGATTGTTTGGCATTCATTGTCAAGTGCCCAATTGAGGTTTGTGTTACCCTATCTAATAAAAGAGTAATATGCAAATTGACTGTACCTCTGCTACACTCACAAGCCATGCCCACTAGCCATGCCTTCAGCCAATCTGAGTAAATATGCAAATTAACCCAACCAAGATGCCTACGGCCACAGTAGCAGGGAGGAGGCTTGGGTTGCCCCTGGCAATGGAGGAAGCCAAGCTTTTTACACACCCTGGCCATGGAGGCCTCCGCTTAAGGCAACGAAGTTTCAATAGCTGCCGCCACTGAGCGAGGCTTGAGTTACCCCTGGCGATGGAGGAAGACAAGCTTTTTACACACCCTGGCCAGCTCAGGCCTCCACTAAAGACAACAAAATTTCAATGGCTGTGTGAACAGAAGGCTTGGCTCTGCTCCAGGTTACAAAGTTTCAATTGTAGAAGATAAGTAAATCCCAGATACTAGGGCCTCCACTTGGGTTGCTGGGGGGCGTGGCCAGCCTGCAAACCACCACAAGCCACTTGCCCAGACCATCCCACTCCCCAAGAGAATACCCAGCCTGATCCGGGAGACCCTTCAGGGCAAACCAGCTGGCCCCCACCCGTGCAGCAGGCCTCTGTCCTATCTAATAAAAGAGTAATATGCAGATTGACATCACTCCAACACACAAGATGACTGCCCCTGTGTAGTCAAAAGATCCTGCCCCCATGTGGACACAAGATGCCCACCACAAGATGGCCAGCAGGGGAGGGCAGTTGTCAGGGACCAGACCTGCAGTTGGGGGTGATCAAGCCTGCAGGGGAGGGCAGTTAGGGGCAAACAGGTTGGCAGAGGAGCAGTTAGGCATCAATCAGGCTGGCAGGGGAGTGATTAAAGGTGATCAGGCTGGCAGGCAGAAGCAGTTAGGGGCAATCAGGAAGGCAGGCAGGGGACCAGTTGGGAACCAGCAGTCCTGCATTGTGAAAGGGGTGTCCAGGTAGGATCGGACCTAAACAGGCAGTCGGATATCCCTCCAGGGGTCCCAGACTGGAGAGGGAGCAGGCTGGGCTGAAGGACATCTCCCCCCCTCCCCTGCACAAATTTCATACACTGGGCCTCTAGTGAATATATAATGAAGTCAGTCAACTAGGTTGTATGATTTATCTCTGTAACATGCAGCTGATTGTGTCCTGGCACAGAGAAGGCAGATTCTTGTATTTAATCAGGACGGGAGTATTGACAGATGGTAGTAACGGAGAAGACAAATTATTGTGGATATTCACAAGAGAGGGGTTGTAATTAGGGACCATGGAGTGAGTGGAAGACAGGACTGGCATGGATAAATGAAAATGTGGTTGGGATAGGGGATTTCATCAACTCAAACATTGTAGGAGAGGGGATGCCAGTTAGTTGGAAATATGGTAGGTTGTTAGAAAGTATGATTGAAACATACTAAAGAAAAGCGGAGCACTTAAGACAATACATTTTCCTCTTTTAAGAATGGTCCCTCTGGGTTTTCTAAAAACGGGCGTAAGAGCTCTAACAAATCATTCCTGGAGATGAGCCTTGAGATGTACTCTATTGTGGAGCTTACTTTAGACATCATAGAGGGCAATAATAACAAGGTTTCTAGAATCATCCTCTGAATGACAGCAGTCATGGCAGCGGTACTGGACCAGAGTCCCAGCCTTTGGAAGCTTGGGTACAGTGTGTGTACGTGGAGTCCCAAACCCCTTCCCCATCGCTGATTGTGTGCAGTCTTGGTAAGGGGCAGAGGCAGACTGCAGGGTTCTATCCGGGATAAAATTTCCAATGATTCTGGTAGTCTTGCTTTAATTTTTATCAGGGAACAAGTGTGTTGTCATTGAAATGATCTTGGACTCTTAACAACTTGTTTTCAACTTTTGGCTTCTCTGCTCGTTTGCTATGAGACAATGGGCAAATTATGTGACCATTTTAAGCCCCAGTTTGTTTTTATGTGTGAAAAGAGAACATAGAACTTACCTTACAGAGATTGTGAAGATCCAATGAGATAACGCATGCAGAGTTCCTGCACATGTGTCCTCGGTAAATAGTAGCTGGTTTCTTTCTTTCTTTTTTTCTTCCTTTCTTTCTTTTTAATATATTTTATTGACTTTTTACAGACAGGAAGGGAGAGGGATAGAGAGTCAGAAACATCGATCAGCTGTCTCCTGCACGCCCCCCACTGGGGATGTGCCCACAACCAAGGTACATGCTCTTGACCGGAATCGAATCTTGGACCCTTCAGTCCACAGGCCGACGCTCTATCCACTGAGCCAAACCGGTTTCGGCAGTAGCTGGTTTCTTATATTGAAATCAGCAAGCAAGATGCTTAGTTAACTAACAGATCCCCTGACTGGAAAATGGAACCACATCTGCCCTTTCCTCACTAAGGGTCTGCTGCTGCTGAGGACAGCCTCTATCTTCACCAGCGCCTCAGACTTTCATGTGCGCGGGATCACCTGGGCTGTTGTTACTGGGCTGATTTTGATTCTGTGAGTTTAGGATGGAGCCTGAGATTGTCCATACCTAAGAAGCCCCCAGTTAATGCTACTCTCCTGCTGCTGCTCCATGGTCCACATATTTTTTAAAATATGTTTTATTGATTTTCTACAGAGAGGAAGGGAGAGGGATAGATAGAAACATCGATGAGAGAGAGACTTCGATCAGCCGCCTCCTGCACCCCTCCAATTTGGGATGTGCCCGCCACCAAGGTACATGCCCTTGACCGGAATCGAACCTGGGACCCTTCAGTCTGCTGGATGACTCTCTATCCACTGAGCCAAACCGGTTTCGGCCATGGTCCACATTTTGAGTTAGCAAGATTCCAATAGAGAACTGCCCTCTGGGAACCTTAGTGTAGATTTCCTTATTTGACTTTGATGATTTGAGACGATTTTTTTGTTGTTGTTACTTCTTTGTTTCCTTTCATTCTTCCTTTCTTTTTTTTTTTTTTTTAGGTAGGGAAATGTGGACATGCAGGCGCATGAATAAAAATATTCATTTAGCTTGCCCGCGATTTTAAGCTGAGAGGAAACAAAGTTTAAAGAGCCTCATTCTTTCAACTTTTTGCAAAAGTAAAATTCAGTTGGACCTCAGATGGCCCGTTTCTATAGCTCAGGATAAGTCTGTACTGTCTCTACCAATCCTGAAAGTGAAGGGGTATCAGTAATGTATGGAGGGTTGCCTCTGATTTCTCTGGAAAAATTTTCAGTGCCTGACTTCTCAGGAATATTTTTGAGAAATGGTGTTGGCTCCTCAGATGTCCATAGTTTTTTACCAGTCTTATACACCCACAGAGAGAGAAACTTCATAAAACACAGCAGTCTCTTGAATTTTTAGACTATGAAGCAGAGAGTCTAAAATGTGGCTCCATAGACTTGGAAGTAGCCCTGGTGACCATCAGCAGATGAGTGGACGAGATAGCGGTGGTATATGTACACAATGAAATACTCCTCAGCCGTGAAAAAAGGGAATTCTATTCCTTATGACAGCACGGACCGATCTGGAGAACATTAGGCTGAGCGAAAAAAGACAGCCAGAGAAAGACAGGTACACAGGACTCCACGCATATGTTGAACCTAATGAAAAAGCTGAACTACCAAGCAAAATAGAGGCCACTTCATAGATAGGAGAGCAGACTGACTGCTGGGGAGGGTGGCTGGAGAGGTGGAGGGATTGAGCGAAAAAGAAAAAAAAAGATAAAGAGCTCAGTGACTTGGACAACAGTGTGATGATTGCGGGAGGCGGGAGAGGAGGTAGGGGACACAGATGGTGAGAGGAAAGACATTTTTTTAATTCTTTAAAGCGTGGCTCTAAAACCCTCTACCTACCATGCTCCTCACATGGGAAAATCCAGCATTTTCAGAAGCGGGGTTTCCGGATACATTAACACCAGTAAGGTTAGAATTCCTGGCAGCACCTATTGCTGTCCTAGATAATCTGGTTTTCCTTTCTCGGAAGTAAGTTTGCCAGACTTTCTCTGGGGACCCTCCCTAAAAGACTTCCTTTTCTGATGCTCAAATTCACACCCCCCCTCCCCCACCCCCCAAACTATTGTAAAGGCCGATAAGCTTCCCGGTACAGTATCTCAGTCTGATAAAATGCTCTGATAGAATGACTATCTTAATCCTTTGTGGAAGACTGATCCTCTCCAGGGTGTCTTCCTACTGTGGAACTATCAGACCTTTGTGTCTCAGCCTGAACCATGTGTGGCTGCAAAGCGTACATTTCCTTATTTGACTTCGATGACTTGAGACAATTTTTTTTCTGTTACATCTTTGATTCTTTTCACCCCCCCCCTTTTTTTTTTCTTTTTTAAGGTAGGGAAATGTGGACATGCAGGAGCATGAAGAAAAAGATTCATTTAGCTTGCCCGTGGGTTTTTGGAGTGTGTGTGTGTGTGTGTGTGAAGAAAACACACAGAAGCATTTGATTTTTGACCAGACTATTCCCCAGTTTTTAATATTAAAACCAGGAAAGGAAGAGATGCATTTAGAGTAGGAACTTAGTAACTCTTCCTGGGGTTCCAAAGTTTCTAATGGTTGTACTCATGGGCGTTTTGGAGGTGCAAGGGTTTCTGTGACATATTTTAGTTTTTATTTCATTTCAAGCCTCTCTTTTCTCTGTGTATTTTCTCCTGCTTTGATGGAGGAAAGCAGGAATATCTTTATCTTACCTTAGACTTGATGAAAAGATCAGACCATTAACGTGACAGTGTGTGAAATTTTATTGTATTGGGTTTTGATACTTGCTGAAAAATGAATATTAACAATTTCATGTTTCCAAGGAGCGTGAAAGAACTCTAATCTCTTAGTGTGGTTTTAATACAGTTATTTAGGATGGAGTAGAGCGAGTTCTGGTGACATAAGCTTTAGGCCATGGGCTAGGTGACATAAGCTTTAGGCCATGGGCGAGGTGACATAAGCTTTAGGTCATGGGCTAGAGGGCAGTTGCATGTAAACACTGACTGGATATATAACACACTCTAAATAATAGTTTATAGACAGTCAAGATTTGTTTTTCCATTAAAATGGAAAAGGCTGCCTCAGAAGTTCTTTTGTCCTGGAAATGAGGTCATTTTGCCTTCGGAGGAGCGGAGACGTTCTGCCTAAAAAAAAGAAAAGGTTTGGGTGAGGCTGAGCCTGCTGCCCGCCTCTCCGCGTTTCCATGGTTGGGAGGTGAAGGTGGGAGAGAGGAGGCGCATCTCAGTGCAGAAGCAAAGGAAAAGCGACTTCACTTCTCCCCTGAGAGAAAAAGGAGCTGCACCCAGCAGGGGACTCAGACCGGGGGATGAGCATACCACCTACCCAGGGCCTGCCGACCTTGGAAGTGAGACTCGCAGACTTCAGAGATTTTACAGGCAGGAGAGAGCTGTTCCAACATGTCCGAGGGAAACGGAGCCCGGAGGCAGCTGGAAGGTGGCAGGGCTCTTGTTTTAGTTTAACGAGTTGAAGGAGTGACACATTCCTCAAAACACACAAACCTTTGAGAACGGATTGTGCACCTACTGTGTGCGTGGCACTATGCTAAAGACTCCCCGGCCTAACATCAGTGAACTGTGTCCTGGAAGACTGGATAAAGGAGACAAGCTGGGTAAACACAGGAACGCCTGCGGTAGAAACTGGCAGAGGTGTGACTGTCTTCTGCCGACACCAGGATCGCACAGGAGGGAGAGATCAGTGGTAGCTGGGCTGGGTTTTTGCATTTGAACATGCAGAAATGGGTAGACAAGCAAGGAGCAATCATGAGCATTGGCATACGGAGAAGTTAGTTATTTTCTGAATAAAAACCACTTCTTGCCTAAACCGGTTTGGCTCAGTGGAGAGAGCGTCGGCCTGCGGACTGAAAGGTCCCGGGTTCGATTCCAGTCAAGGGCATGTATCCTGGTTGCAGGCACATCCCCTGTAGGGGGCGTGCAGGAGGTGGCTGATCGATGTCTCTCTCATTGATGTTTCTAGCTCTCTATCCCTCTCCCTTCCTCTCTGTGAAAAATCAATAAAATATATTAAAAAAAAACAACCACTTATTATTACCATCAAAAACAGATGATTTGATGTTCATCATTGAACATAATGGATGAATATATATCTGGCATATAGGAGGCACTTAATAAATGTTTGAACTGAACTGAATTAGAAAATGTGGTCTCCAGGAACATGGCAGATAGTTTCCAGAGTTATAGCCTTTGATCTGGTTACAACTTCGAAAGGAGTAGTATTGTGTACCCAGTTTTTGGTTGAGCAAACAGAGGCCTCGGCAGGTTAATAACTTTCCCTAGGCCAGTCGTTCTCAGCCTTTCTAAAGCTGCGGCCCTTTAATACAGTTCCTCATGTTGTGGTGACCCCCAACCATACTTCATCACTGTGATTTTCCTATTGTTATGAATTATAATGTAAATACCTGTGTTTTCCGATGGTCTTAGGCGACCCCTGTGAAAGTGTCGTTCGACCCACAGGTTGAGAACCGCTGCCCTAGGCCATGATGTGAGCCATTGGAGACCCGGATCGCAAACCCAGGCTCTGTGTCTTGTTCTGTTGCCATTTCTAGGGGCTAAAAGCCCACCGGACACTGAAACGCTTCTCCTTTTCCTTCCAGAAGGGAGACTGGATCTGGGCCCAGAAGTAGTAATGAAAAAGGCGAAAGCTTACTTTAGTTTATGTAGAATGTCTGTTTTAAAATCTGGGGTGCAGAATTATTTGTGGAGAAACTTTGTAAAGCACGGGGATGCCAGCCGGCGTTTCGGGGCGGGGAGGTGGCCCCGAGCAGGTTCTGTGTTCCGCCCGGCCTCGGCCTCGGCCAGGGGCTCCAGGGAACTGGGGCAGAGAGGAGGCCTGGCTCCCTTCCCTCGGTCTTGGAGGTCAGAGTGTTTTGGTTGCTTCACTCACGGTTAAAGAGCCCATCCTCAGCTCGTTCATCTCTAGAAACCGGTGCTGGTGGTGCGTTACCGCCCCTCCCATCCCTGCCTCTTGCAGTAATTTCTGAGTGATGATCGTAGAAGAGAGAGAGAGAGAGAGAGAGAGAGAGAGAGAGGAGGAGAGATATTCCCTAAAGGCAAATACAGAGTGTGCTGCACACTCCAGGTCAGACACACGGGGCTGGTAACTCCCAGAGAGAGAGAGAGAGAGAGAGAGAGAGAGAGAGAGAGAGAGGCAGAGAGAGGAGAGAGAGAGAAAAGAGAAGAGAGAACAACAGAACAGTCAGCTGGAGAGGAGGGAGGAGGGGGGAGGAGGAGACTGGTCGTGTTTTGAAACTCCAGTAATTCTGGGGGGGAGTTTCTCCCCACCCCGAACCCTAGTCCCCTATCCTGACACCTCCTTACCTCCTGCAAGTGCCTCTTTGCGGCCCAGGATCACCGACCGCCGAGCTTGGGCAGCCGGGCTGACATGATGTACCTCTGGGTGAGTACGGAGCGCTGTGGGGCTTGCACTTGCTCATATAAGGAGTGGAAAGCTGGAGGTTCTGCTCGCCCCAGCGGCCTCCCCACGGAGCGCGCTGCCGGCCCCGCTCCTCCCAGGTGCCCGGTGTGAGCCTGGCAGGGACTGCGGCTTGGTGGGCGGTTGTTTGTTTTTAATGCTGTTTATCTAATGAGGCTGAGGCGGACTGGCGAGCTCAGTGCGGTGCCATCCTCAGGGCTTGCCGGTCGGTGCCAGAAGGCAGCCTGGGCAGGTGAACTGAGCTGGTCCCTCGAGCAGCTGCAGTCTTCCTGGTTGGTCAGGATCCACCTGTGTTTTTCTTTTTTTGGGGGGGGAGGAGGCGGGAGGGAGCACTGACTCTGATCATCAAACCGTCTCTTTCGATCTTGAAAGCCAGCCAGTAGGTGGCACGATTCTTAATAAGGACTAAACTTCGATAGTTTTTTGATCTGATCATTTTTATTGTCCTTCACAATCGTCTTGGGAAGTAGGTCATTGTTGTTACATTTTTATCAGGGCCGTAATGAAGTCGAAAAGCGTGACTCGCTGGTAGTCAGACACCCAATCTGTAGCAGCTACAATAGTGATTAATAAGCAGACATTTTAAAACATCCTCTAGTTGCCAAGAACTTGACACCTTCCGTTATGTTCATTTATTGGTAACGATGACATCGTAATTTGGGATAAAGGGAAAGAAACACCCTGGGGCTGGGAAGGTTTTTCAGTTATGAAATGTGCTAACTTTTAAGAGAATGACAAGGAGAGTAATAGAGGGCAGAAATAACGCTGCTCTTAGTTGTGCAAACGCGAACGTCTATGGTTTCTTGCAAAGATGGCCGGTGCTCTCTGGAGCAGACAGCTGTCGTGTGTTGCTAAGCGGGCCTCCTGGATGTGATGCCCTTGGCTCCCCGCCAGCTTTGGAAGTTTCACTTTGCCCTTTGCCCTTCAGCCTAGATGTCTGGAATTGCAGAAACCTACTTGGCTCCGGCAGGCTACATTTATAAATATCAGAAGGCAGAGTTTTAAGTAGGTTTTTAGAGATTGTGCTGGGTCGCAGAGGGTGTGCGGGTGGGTGGGGGTAGAGGTTGGGAGGGGCTTTTTCTGCTTCTTCCTCTGTATTTGAATATGACCTTGAAATGTAATTTCCTCCCTCTCTGGATTATTTTTTGTATTATTTGCGAGAAGTCAAAAGAACTTTCCTGGCGCACTATGTGCTTTAAGTGCTTTTCATCTCCCTGTGAACTTGACATCTGTGTCCAGCGTCTTTGCAGCCTTGTTGGTGGGACGTTCAGCTGTCTGTTGACCAGAGGAGGGGATAGTCCGTCTTTGGGTTTGTTTGGAAGAGGAGTTATGAAAGGAAGCAAGTTGAGTTAATTTCATTTGCACTCGCTCACGTTTGAAGAAAGCAGACAGGGACCGTCTCCTCAGTTCTTTCCTTTGTGCTTAAATCACAGTTATTTGTAAATTTGGTTCAGTCCCTTCCCTTATTATCCCTAGAACAGAGCTTCCAGCCACAGTCCCACATGTGGGACTGAGATACATGTATCTCCACCCTGGGCGCAGTCAGGTGGGGCCTAGGGTTTCCCTGGTCACTCGGACCACGTGTACTCTAGTATGTTCGTGTGCATACAGATACTACATACCCAAGACAATGAAATGTTTGAGTAGCTTTTTCTAGAGAGTAAAAGCGTGTTCGCTCTATCTCTTTGTTATCTGCGTTGTCCAGCCCAGTGCCCTGCACATTTGTTGAAGTCATTGAAAATGTCCGGGAGGAGCCATGGCTGTGTGACACCAGTTATACAGAAGGAACGCTAGGCGGTCAGGCATTCAGTGGCAGGTGTGCGGAGGTGCTGGATGGAGAACAGGAGATGAGTTTGGCTAGGCCAGTGCCTCGCCATTGGACAATGAATCACTCTCTGAGCCGCCATAAACGAATAGACCCTCTCCTAATTCCAACGTTCTGTGAAGTGAATGTTAGGGAGCAGTGCGGGTGCCAGAAAAACGCTCAGGTGTGCAAGCATGTTTGGGTCCTGAAGACACCAGCGAGCTGTGAAACGTCTCACCTCCATTGCCTGCTTGTTTGGTCCTGGCAGTGAGTGAAAGGTACTGTTCCTGGGTTTTCTAGAAAAACTACTGACCTGTGTTCGGTTGTTAATACCAGTGAGTGGTGTCGACCTTTTTAAGACTTATCGAGCTGAAGAGTAAATGTTATAGTTCTCCCACGCATTTTAGTCTGTATAGTTCGGTGCTGCTCATTGACTTGCTCCTGTGTGTTAACTCTGAGCTAGAATGCCATCCTGTGCTCTGCATGTGGCTCTTTGCCACATCTTCTCCCCACTTTCCTGTTGAGTCGCCCGTCTTTTGAGTGAATGTGGTGGCATCCGTGGGCGGCACGGTGTGGTGGAAAGAATGTGGCTTTTAGAGACTTTACTAGATGTCAGTCCCACCTCTGTCATTTCCAGTTGTGTGGCTGCGAACAAATCACTTAGCCTCTCTAAACCTCAGTTTCTTCACTTATCACCTGGGGAAAATAATGCCTGGCATTCAGGGTTATTGTGAAGACACGAGGTAATCTCAGAAACATGCTTACCAGAGTGGATGGCACAGAGCTACTCAGTAAATACCTCTGAAGTATTCATTATGTCATTTATTCCCTCCTCTTCATTGTCTAAAACAGGGCGGGGAGCACTTAACACATGACTCCTGAACTTACTTGTTTCATTGTATAATTTTTACTCAGTAAACAAAGTTGCAGACTATTTATTTAAATTCCCAGAAGACACGTGTTCTCCCTGTCTGCGTTTATCTTAGCGGGCTCTCTTTACTTATATGGATGAACTTTTGGGTCTCATTTGAATTGTTGCTTTATCATAGTTTAATCCTGTCTTCTTCTTCTTCCTTCTTCTTCTTCTGTTAATCCTCAACTGAAGATATATTTCCCATTGATTTTGAGACAAGAGAGAGAGAGAGAGAGAGAGAGAGAGAGAGAGAGAGAGAGAGAGATGCATCAATGTGAGAAAGACACATCAATTGGTTGCCTCCTGCCACACTGCCCTGAGTAGTGCTAGGGCTCGAACCTGCGACTCAGGTACGTGCCTTTGACCAGGAATTGAACCTGAGATCCTTCGGTGCACAGGCCAGTGCTCTAACTACTTGGCAACACTCGCCAGGGCAATCCTGTCTTCTTAATCAATTCAGCCAACATTTGATGAATACCTATAACGGGTAGAAGACTGTGCCACCAGCTGTTAACACACGCAAAGATGATTTAAGATATCTCATGCCCTCGAAAAATTTATAACAGTGATAGCAATCGTGCATACACAGAGAATAATGACTTTTATATGATGCTATTCAATTAAGAAAGTGCCTTTATAATTTCAGGCTCACAGCAGTGCTAAGGGGTGAGTATCATTATCTCTATTGTACAAATGAGGAGACGGATAGAGAGTGCATGACAGTAAATGGCAGAGCTGAAAACTTTTAGCATTATCTTCTCTTTTCTTTTTTCACTCTGGCTTTTCTTTCCTCACTGCTTTTTGGAGAGAAGCTGATGTTTTTGTGGTGTTCACTTTAAACCATTAATGAGAGGTAACATTTATGTTAGGCTTATACCTTACTTAGTCCTCAACACACCGGGGAGTTAGCTATTATCTGAATTTTACAGGTGAGAAAGCGGAAACTTCAGTAACTTGCTACAGTCACACAATCTAGAACTGACAGAGGTGAGATCTGAACTCTGGTCTGTCTGGCCTGAGAGCTTATTACACCATATTTT
This sequence comes from Lasiurus borealis, assembly GCA_004026805.1. Lineage (NCBI taxonomy): Eukaryota > Metazoa > Chordata > Mammalia > Chiroptera > Vespertilionidae > Lasiurus > Lasiurus borealis. The sequence continues at coordinate 19,265 of PVJN01003267.1, forward strand.
CTTTTCTTTGTTCAATAGTGTCAAGTTTACTCAGCATGGTACAGGCAGGATAGAGAAGTGAAGATAGGGTAACCTGAATTCTGTTTCCATAGCCATTAATTACTCGAGACAAGTTACTAAACTCTGTGTATCTCGATTTTCCAGGTTGTAAAAAGGATATGATAGTTCTTAGGAAAACATTAATGGAGTAATCTTAGAAAAATGTCTTTCAGCCACTTTAGAAATAAAGTAGTAGCTGATGGCTTTATCATAAAACAAAAGATCAAGTTTATGATCTTTCTAACGTTAGTTTTTTAATCTTTATAATGGAACTGTTACTACCTAACAGATTATTTAATAATCTGTGTTCAAGTTTTTCGGAAGCATTTCGTACTAGGCCAAAAATAAGGTAATGATAATAACAACAGCTATTATTCAAGTTACTGTCAGGCTGATCTTTCAATTAATGCTCCCTGTTTATTGCTGTTTTGCCATTCTAATCGTTCTACACAGTTAGCGAACTAGACTTACTAGTAAATTAAGTCATCATAAAAGTAGGAACAGTTTTGTTCAGATAACATTGGAGGCCAGATACTGTCACCAGATACTTGGCAGTGAAAAGCCATTAAAAGATTTTAAGTGAGATTGGCGCAGGCTGGAGTGGAGTTTATAATTAGATTTGTTTTTTAAAAGTTATCTACCCGGATTAGAGGGGAGTAAGCCGCAGAAAGAAGTTAGGTGGTTGTTGTGTAACAGTCCGAGTGACAGCGAGTGATAATGACAACATGTGCTAGAGAGAACTAGAACTGTGTGACCCTTGCTCACAGGTGAAAGTGACAGGGTATTGTCAGGGTTTGGAAGAGGAGAGACATTCAGAAGGTGAAATTGATAAGATATTGCCATGCTGCGGAGAGGACCAGGATTGTGGGTTTTTTGTTTGTTTATTTTTTTATAAGAATAAAGGTGAAGGGGATAATGAGTTTGATTTAGGGGTAACTTTGAGATGTTCAGGAGAAAATACTGCTTAGATAGTTGGCTACCTAGGTCTGGAATATAAGGAAAGATATGCAGGCAATAGTAACTGAACCTGTATGGCTTAAGAGGAGAATGATGTTTAGGGAGAAAATGTAGAACAAAAAGAGAAGTTGCCGAAACCGGTTTGGTTCAGTGGATAGAGCGTTGGCCTGCGGACTGAAAGGTCCCGGGTTCGATTCCGGTCGGGGCATGTACCTTGCTTGCGGGCACATCTCCAGTGGGGGTTGTGCAGGAGGCGGCTGATCGATGTTTCTCTCTCATCGATGTTTCTGGCTTTCTATCCCTCTCCCTTCCTCTCTGTGAAAAATCAATAAAATATATATAAAATAAAATATGTTTAAAAAAAAAAGAGAAGGAAGTTTTGCCTGATAGAGGAGATGAACCGTCAGAGGAGGCAGGGAACAAGGTTCCAGAGAACTTGTTCTTCAGGGGGAAAGCCAGGATGCTAGGAAATTAAGATAAAAGAGCGTCAGGAAGCGCAAGCCAGATTTGCTCAGTGGTTAGAGTGTTGGCCCTGGGCACTGAAGGGTCAAGGGCACATACCTTAGTTACAGGCTCAATCCCCTGCCCAGATTGGAGTGCATGCAGTAGACAACCATTTTTTTGTGTCTCATATTGATGTTTCTCTCTCTCTCTCTCTCAAAATAAATGGGAAAATATCCTCGGGCGAGGACTAACAAAACAAACAAAAGAATGGCAGGAAGAGAACTAAAATATGAGCTTAACAGCTTGGAGGACACTGATAATATTTTCAAGGCTTGTTTCTCCGGACTGTTGAGGGCAGAAGCCTGAGAGCAGGGGAGTTATTGAGGAGTGCATGGGAGCAAGGAAATGGAGATCGAATTAGTGGGTGTAGACAACTGTTGAAAAGTTTGTCTCGGAAGGAATGTAGAGGATAGCTAGAAGAGTATCAGGAGTAGAAAAGGTTTATTGGTTTTATTTTAAATAAAAAAGACTTAGCCATGTTTAAAAGCGAATTGAATAAATTTATTTGAAGTGTACCATATAAGAGGAGGGATGCATGCTTTTATACTTTGGGGAAATGGTATTGGCTCTAGAAGGAGGGAGAACTCTCCCATTTAACAAGAGGCAAAGCAGATGAGGACAGATGAGCTAACGGCATTTCGGAGTTCAAAAAGTCTTCACAGAGAGAAGGTAGATAAGCAAAGTGGGTGAGGTGTGAAAAGGGTCATTGATTTTCCAAAAACGAAAAGATTAGTGAAAAAGTATTTATGTTTGGGAACCATATATAATTCCATGTGGCTTGTATATGTGGGATGAGGAAAATAGTGGTGGATAAAATTTAAAATTCAGAGGCCAGATTTTTTGAACAGTGTAAGGTATTTGTTTGTTTATCCCAATAGGGCACCACTGATAGATTTTAAGCAGGATCGATATGATCAGATTTATATATTAGAAAAAGCATAAGAGGCTTTATTATTGCAGAATGTATATTTATTCTTTGGGTAAAATGGGTTCGATGCATATTTTAAAAGCTCTAAAAACTGTAAGGGACTAACCTAATCATCATATTAATAATATGAGACTCAAACAGTTAACACATTTATTGGTGACTACTGTGTGCTGATTGCTTCCTAAAAGGGAAAAAGCATGAATAAGACTAAGTTTTTTTTCCCATAGTTTGTATTCTTTCACCGAGAAAAGAAAACTGTAAATGTTTAAGGAAACAAGATAATTTTAGAAAACTGTAAGTGTTATAGAGAAGAGAAGGTAATATGAACCTGAGTGCTTTGGATAGGCTGCAAAAACAGCCTGGATGATAAACACCATCTTGTCAAATAGGGAAGGAAAGCATTCCAAGCAGACGGAGCAACGAAGACAGTCTTCTGATGGAAATACATTTGGGGTTTTGGAAAAGAGGGTGGAGCGGTTGGAGTGCAGAGAAAAGAACATAGGAAGAGAAATAAGACTGGAGATGTACTACCCCAGGCATTCCCTGTGGGAGCAGTTTGAACTGGTTCCGGTTAAAACGGGGAGGTCGCGGCGATTCCAGCAGGAGAGTGGCGTGCTCAGGAAGAGCCATAAAGGCAGGCAGGAAGCCCTTGCGGTATCTGAGCGAGAGGTGACGGCTTAGCTCTGAGGGCGGTGTGATAGGACTGGAGAGGGCTTGCGCGCTGGTGAAGTGAAAGAGGGATCCGAGTTATTTGGGTTTTGGCTTGAGGAATTAGGGTGGAGGGGTTGTTTCCTGTTAACTAATTACAACAGAACAGAGCGTACACAGAGACGGTGTTTATGGTTTGGACTTGTTAAACGTTGAAATGTCCGTTAGACAACCAGGTGAAGTTAAGTGGCAGTTTGTCATGAGTGGCGTTCAGAAGAAAGATGTGAGCTGGGCATGGAAGGTTGAGAGTCATCGGTCCATACTTAAAGCCTTGGGAGAAAGTGTGACTAGAGAATCGGGCTGAGGCAGTTCATAGAGGTCTGAGGACACTTAGATTTCGGTAGGGGAGGAGGGAAAGAAGGCAAGTACGTGATATCACCGACTCAGCAAAGAACTTTCTGGGTTTGCATCATTGAAGACCAAATAATGGTCCATTGGCCTTGTAAGATACTGGGCATGGTAAACTTGGTAAAAGCTGTTCACTGGAATGATGGGGATAAATAGCCAGTCAGGGTAGCTTGAGTTTTCACAATAGGTAGAGATGACACCATGTATGTTGTTTAATTGTGGAGTAGAGCGATGAGTTAGGACAGTAACTGGATGGATAGGTGAGTTCAAGGGAGGATGTTAAAAACATAGATGGTATTAAGGCATGTTTTATGTCAATGGGAAACATCCAGGATGCTGAAAAGGAGGAGACTGATCAGAGCAGCAAAGCATGCCGCATCCAGCACACGGAGGAGGGACTGGCCATAGACAGGGCCAGAGCACTTTCTCCTCTTTCATAGGCTGCAGGCACAGCGGGATAGAGCCAGGTAGGCTCTGGGCATTGGTTTCAGGCAGAAGACTGAGTCTTCTGATTGTGCCTGCTTTCTTTATAAAACACAGGATGGACATAGCTGAGACCGGACAGGTAGGGAGTAGAGAAACAGAGCAGATCTGAGGAGAGAGAACAAGTGTGAAAGAGTCATCTCAAAAAATGGGCGTGAACTTACTAAAGAGACGCTGTAGCTTAAAATCTGTGTCATACACTTGATGTGAGTGGCAGCATGGTTTTTACCCAGCAGTCTTCTGGGTAAATGTGAGACAGGAATAAGTAGACAGTTGGATTTAACCAGGAGTTGAGATTATACCAAATAAGCTAGATTAAGAGAAAAGGGGACAAGGGAAATAAGACTTTTGAAAAGAATGACATATAGTTTTGGACCCTAGAATCTGAGTTGGCTTAGGAGGGAAATAAGAACATGAGAAGGAAGAGGGAGGCAGAGGAATGACAAGGTGGTAGGATCACCTTGTACATTAGAGGCTCAAGCGGGTTGAAGAAATGCTGGTGTGGGCAAACTAGAGCAAGCCAGCTTGATGGTCTGAAAGTAGAATGCTTGAAGTGCTTAAGATTTTTGGAGATGGTATGGTTATTGATGGTGACAGTACTAGGGCATGAAGTTAGGTGGATGGTTGAGGGTAAGTGGAAAAATATATACTTGGTGCTACAGATATTAAAACAACCAGGAAGCCAAGGTATTGGATGAGCCATCTGTGTAGAGGTTGAAGTCATCAAGAATAAGACTAGCAAAGAGGGGGAGGACAGGGGCCCTGTCCTGAGACTTGAGCAGACTGGCAGTGAGGCCTGTTTAAAGGATCTGCCGTTTAGGTGGAGAGAAGAGGCGTGGTGTGGAAGCAGAGCTGAAAAGCAAAGAGGACACTTGTAAGGTCCAACACTAAGTGGAAAACCAGGAGGATGCATGCCCCGCTGGAGGTATGTGATGCGCAGGAGTAAGTCTTCCATTGTTGAAGGAGCAGTATTCTCAGGGCCAGCCAGGTTTCCTTTAGAGCAAAAGGTGACGGGACCGTCACAGGAAGAGGAGTAAGTGTGTGAAAGAGTTTGCTGAGGGGAGCTCCTGGCCTCTGGGGCACAGAGCAAGGGATGAGGTCAGATGAGTGGACGGACAGAGCTGTAGGGGGTGAGCCCTTTGGAAGGGAGGGGGCTTCTGATCATGGTTGAGGTAGATGAGGCTGTGAGTCAGGATGGAACTGTGCTCTTGGAAAATTGGGTCATTAATCAAACCGTTAAGCCAGAGCCATAGTTCTCAACCTCCATAGTGTCTCAGAATGCCGGGCCCACCGCCTGAGTTTTAATTCATTAGATCTGGGTGGACCTGGGTATTTACATTCCTAATTAATGCCCGAGTGATGCTGATGCGGCTGGTCCAGAGACCCCACTTCCAAAATGATCGTTCCAAAGAAAATAGTTGTGGCCCAATACAGTGTGTGGCCTGGGTGCGGGGCAGGGGTTTCCTCCGGACAGCAAGGTCAGGCATCTCTCTGACCTTGGCAGTTTAAGAAGGAAGTGAGCATACGATCATTTCTTTGTGAGAAAGAGTTTGTAAATGGTTCAGTTTATCACCAAACATTAATTGAACGTCTATTTTATGAAGCACAATGAGAACACTAAATGTTGTAAAGTCCACCACTTTCTCCCCCCCCCCCCAAGAATAACGGGGGTAAAGGGACACAGAAGTGAAATAGATAAATAACAATAAAGTGTAATAAAGATTACATTGTAGGCGATAATGGGCAGTTGTCACCAGGAATTCAGAAAAATAGGCAATCACCGAAGATGGGATTGCTTGGGAAGGTTTCTTGAAGGAGGTATAATTTAAGCTACATTCTGGCAGCACTAAACAGAGACAAGCCAGCTGGAGAACTGGCATGAGCAGAGGTATGGTGTCAAGTATGAACATGAAACCTGACTATGCAAGAATCCCATTGCTTTCATCCTGGCCCAGGCCTCCATTATCTCTTGCCTATATTATTATAATAATTTCCTAATTAGCCCCCCCGCTTCTGTTCTTCTGCACCCCCCGCCCAAAGTCTGTCCTCAACGCAGCAGCCAAAAGGCTCCTTTTAAATGTCACATCATATTGCTCCTCTGTCCAACCTTTCCAGGGCCTTCTTATCTTACTCACTGTAAAACTCAAGCACCCTGCCCGGCCTTTAAGGCCCTCGTATGACTTGCTTCCCTGGCTAAGTTCTTGAACTCAGGTGCTACACTCCTGGCCATTCTTTGAACATATCAAACACATGTTCAAACATGCTCTTGCCTCAGGGTCTTAGCACTTGCCTACCCCTCTGCCCTTTCTCCAGGTATCAGTAAACTCTCTTGTATACAAGGAATCTCTACTCAGATGTCATGCTATCATGAGCATCCTATGAAAATGGTAATTCCCTACCTCTTCATGCAACATTTTCCATCCCCTTTTCCCATCTTTATTTTTCTCCACGGCACCCACCGCCATCTGGTTTGCTGGGTATTTGTTTCATGTCTCTCTCCTCCAACTAGAATGTAAGCTCCATGAAGGCACTGGTTAGCTTCTGTGCACAGAGAGGTGCTTGCTTGGGACATAGTGGGCACTGATTGGGCATTTGTGGAGTGAAAAGAAGGGAGGAAGGAAACTCTGGGGAAAAGTAAAGAGGCCAGTCTCATTGGAAGAGACAGGAATGGAGGCAGTGTTTGATGGATAAACCAGAAGATGTTGAATGTGAGATAATTACTTTTGGAGAAAATAGGAAATGTTTTTTAAAATCCAGTAAGCCAATATTTAACTTTCTTGAAATAGTGCTTTGTAATTAGGTTCTGTGGAGAGGATGGTTTGGGGAGGGACTAGAAGCCGCAGTAGCAATTACTACTGTAGCTGTTCAGCGATGAGATAATGAGGCTTTGGATCAGGGTTTGGAGGTAGATAACATTTTTTAAGTAGAGTTGAAGCCTTACATATGAGTGCTAAAAGGTGAAGTTTCCAGTTGTATAAAAAAGCTGCCTTGTTTTGATACGTATGTTTCAATATGGCACTTAACCTGAAACAATATAACTTGTCATGTTTCAAACCAGATTTTGGGCTTTTATTGTTTTAGAGTTTATAAATTAGGGAATACATTTGTAAGCAATTAAGCAAGTATTTTTTCTGTGGGTTTTAAATTGTACGTTTGGGAAGGGTAAAAAATCAGCGTGATCAAAGCGCACATATCAGTGAGGGGAGGGAACACAGGGGCTGCAGTATTTCCCAGCACTCTTGATATTCTCATGTGCTGCACAAAGTAGATATTTAACAAATGTTTGCTGATAACCAGACTTTCTACCAGAGCAGTGATCTAACATTCAACATCTTCTAGAAATGGCTCTCCCTGAAAAGAAATGATCATATATTCCCTTCCTCCTAAGTGCCAAAGAGAGGTGCTTGACACAGTGTCCTGAGAAAACCTCTGCCCATCACCCCGGGTCCTTTAGTTTCTTTTTCAATGACTGATGTAGATCCTAGGAGTCATGGTCTTCCTTCCCCGGCTGCCTTCCCCCTCTTTGTTCTGGAAGTGCGTGCTGCCTTTAAAACGTGAGATCTGGTTTTAAGCATCCCCTCCTTGTTTGTGGTTAGCCTTCTCTGATGACTGTGAGCTTGCTGCTCTTCCTCACACGTCCTTCACTATTGTGAAACGAAATAACATACAGTCCTTTTAATAAAAGCCCAGCATTGAATAGGCATTCCACAAATATTGTTTGAAAGGTTAAATATTCTTTTTTTTCAAAAATATATTTTATTGATTTTTTACAGAGAGGAAGGGAGAGGAATAGAGAGTTAGAAACATCAATGAGAGAGAAACATGGATCAGCTGCCTCCTGCACACCTTCCACTGGGGATGTGCCTGCAACCAAGGTACATGCCCTTGACTGGAATCGAACCTGGGACCCTTGAGTCCGCAGGCTGCTGCTCTATGCACTGAGCCAAACCGGTTAGGGCTAGATGTTCTTAATATAATGAATTGTCTGTGTAGCCATGTGTCCAACTAAAATATTTGGTTTTGTTTCCACTTAACTCCAAGGGTAGGTTCTGTATTCTTGTTTGTGTAGTAACGCAGATGGTATTTTACTTGCTTATTTGAATCTAGACCATTAAATCAGAGGTAAAATAAATCAAAGCCTACTTTTTATTCTTTAAAGTAACTATCCAGTTATTTTTCCTGAGTGTGAGATGAACCCTTTAATCACTGGCCAAATTGTCATATCCATGAAAATCAGCATTAACCAATTACAGCTTCTTTGAATATTACATTATATGATGGTTACAGTTCTGTTGGAGGCTCAGTCATTAACCGACTCTGCGATTATCACCAGTCATACGGTCTTTAAGCTCTGTGTTTTGTCCATAAGATGGCCACGCTGTTACTTCACTCACATTGTGGAGTGTGATTCCTCAAATGAAATGACATCTAAGTAAAAACATTCTTAATGACTTATTTCTTGTTTATTGTACTTAGAGTTGCCAGTTAGGTAAAAAGCAGTGTAATATTTTTTGCCAAGATTATTTTGAAAGTCTCACTAAACAGTACAATGTAAAAGCAGATGGCAGCGTGGGTGGGACATGTGTTTGGGGAATAACAGTTGCTATTGTGTGTGTGTTCCCCTCTGCTGTATTCATTAATTCTAGATAATTATTTTTATTCTTTTGTTTTCTTATTTAATTTGATTAAGTTAATAAAAATAAGTTTTCTGTATTTACATCATATTTTTGTATGTTATGCTAGTACAGTAGTCAGCAAACTGCGGCTCTCGAGCCATGGTATGCCGTTCTGTTGACGGATAGGTTTACCGACCACTGCTCTATTGGTAGATGTTTGCAGGTTTCATCCAATACCAGAGAAATTTTCAATTTTGTTAAAAAAATATTTGGGCCGAAACCAGTTTGGCTCAGTGGATAGAGCGTCAGCTTGCGGACTGAAGGGTCCCATGTTCGATTCTGGTTAAGGGCACGTACCTTGGTTGCAGGCACATCCCTGGTGGGGGGCGTGCAGGAGGCAACTGGTCGATGTTTCTATCTCATCAATGTTGTAACTCTCTATCCCTCTCCTTTCTTCTCTGTAAAAAAAAAAAATCAAAATATATTTTAAAAAAGAAAGAAAGAAAAAGTCAGCCATTGCACTTTAAAAAAACAAAACAAAAAAAACAACAACATTTGGGATTGGAAAGGAGAAGGAATAGAGATTCCTAGGGGCCTCCTGTGTATGAGGCACTGGGTTAGATCCTTCTACATACAACTATTATTATATTACGTTATTATGAAATCGTTGTATCAAGTGGAAACAAGAGTCAAACCATGCAGAAACGCTGAAATTTTTCAAAATCAAGTCCTGGCTGCTTTTTGTTTAATGGCCCTTCCTTCAATTCTCTCCTCTCCTCTTACACTTGACCGTGAGCGGCAAGAAGGAATCAGGGGCGCCTTCTGCTTGGAGCATGGTCTCGCTTCAGCCAGTGCTTTAAACATATGCTGTAACACTTCCAGTCTGGGGGAGACAGCCGCTCAGAGGGCCCCAGAGACCCCTCTCTGGGGTGCCAGCTCTTGTGCGGTCTCCTGCCGTTGAGTATAGGCTGGCCCTCGGGACGCACTTGGAAGTGACAGCAGATACCAGAGTGATTGGATGTTACTCCCAAGATTTGGTTACAAAGAGACTGTCTTTCATCTTGGGCGCTTGCCCTGTCCAGCGCTTTCTGTAGGGGCTGCTTCTCCAGCAGAAATCTGAAATGTGGGAGTGACTTTGGAGCCGGGCGGTGGAATCTGAGGAGAGTGTCACTGAGAGTACCTTCAACATGTTGCTTGTAAAATCTGAGACTCTGAGGGATTGCCATGAAGGCTGAAAGCAGTGGGCAGCGAGCTCATTAGTCAACAGAGCCAAATATCAACAGTACAGCGACTGAAAATTTTTTTTAGGTTAGTAAACCTTTAGTGGTCAGATTATTACAGTTGTCCCTCTCCACCCAGTTGCCACCTCACCCTCTGCCCCCTCCCTTGTCCTCATCCATAGGTGTATGATTTTTGTCCAGTCTCTCCCTGCATCCCCCTCACCTCTTTCCCCCTGAGAATTGTCAGTCCACTCCCTTTCTGTGCTCCTGATTCTATTATATTCACCAGTTTATTCTGTTCATCAGATTTTTTATTCACTTGTTGATAGATATATATTTGTTGTTCATAATTTTTATCTTTCTTTGTCTTTTTCTTCTTCCTCTTCTTAAAGAGGATCTTTCAGCATTTCATATAATACTGGTTTGAACTCCTTTAGTTTTGTCTTGTCTGTGAAGCTCTTTATCTGACCTTCAATTCTGAATGATAGCTTTGCTGGGTAGAGTAATCTTGGTTATAGGTTCTTGCTGTTCATTACTTTGAATATTTCTTGCCACTCCCATCTGGCCTGCATAGTTTCTGTTGAGGAATCAGCTGACAATCGTATGGGTGCTCCCCTTGTAGGTAGCTTTTCTCTTGCTGCTTTTAATATTCTCTCTTTGTCTTTTGCTCTTGGCATTTTTAAATTATGATGTGTCTTGGTGTGGTCCTCTTCGGATTCCTTTTGTTTAGGGTTCTGTGTGCTTCCTGGACTTGTAGATCCATTTCTTTTGCCAGGTGGGGAAAATTTTCAGCTATTATTTCTTCAAATAGGTTTTTAGTATCTTGCTCTCTCTCTTCTCTGGCATCCCCACAATTCTGATGTTGGTATGCTTGAGGTTGTCCCAGAGGCTCCTTACACTATCTTCACATTTTTGGATTCTTTTTGCTTTTCCAGTGGAGTGTTTTCTGCTTCTTTGTATTTCAAATCTTTGATTTGATTCATGCGTTCCTCTAGTCTGCTGATAGGTCTCTGTATAATCTTTTTTATTTCAGTCAGTGTATACTTAATTTCTAGTTGGTCCTTTTTCATATCCTCGAGGGTCTTGCTAAATTTATCAACATTTTCTAGGAAATTCTTGAGAAACCTTATAACCGTGGTTTTGAACTCTATATCTAGTCGTTTGTTTTCCTCCATTTCTTTCATTTGTTATCTGTTTCTTTGTCTCCGCATTTTCACTGCTTTCCGGAATTGGTAGAGTAGCTTAGTGTGCTAGTTGTCCTATATGGCCCAGTGGCTCAGCCTCCCTAGATACCTGAGGTGGACACTCTTGGTGCACCCCTTTGTGGGCTGTGTGCACAGTCTTGTTGTAACTAAGTCTTGATTGTTGTTCGTATCACTGGGAGGAATTGACCTCCCAGGCCAATTGGCTGTGAGATCAGCTGTGTCTATGTCGGGAGAGCTTCTGTGCTGGAGTCAGCTTTATGATACAAGACTTGCAAGATTGTAAAAGCCTCTGTGCTCGGCTTGGATGGGGCGAAGTCTCAGGGCTGAGCAAACAGCCTTGACTTCCCGTCAGCCCTGCCCTATGAGGCCCCTGGGTCTCAGTGTCCCTCAGTAATCGCTGCAGCCCTCTCTGTGTGCAATTGCGCATGTGCCTCCAGACCTCTGCCTTTCACTGATCCCCTGAGTTTCTGTACACTCCGGGGACCCGTATGAGTGTGTGTTTCCAGGGTCTTGCCCGAAACTGGGGTTCAGTGCAGTCGGAACTGGAGTTCAGTGTAGTTGGGAAGTTCTGTCTTCCTTCCGCTAGAGAAAGCCAATGGCACACTCAGCAGTCAGTCCTCTCCGCATGCACTCGCGTGCGCACCTCCAGACTTCTTCCTTTCGTGGCTCCCCTGAGTTTCTGTGCGCTCCTCCCTTTTCTCCCAGAACTGGGATTCATTGCAGTTGGAACTGGGGTTCAGTGCAGTCAGGAGTTTCCGTCTCCTTCCCGCTAGACTCTAGCTAGCAGTTTTCAACCTGTGGGTCGTGACCCACAAGTTGAGAACCACTGCTGTAGAGCCTAAGACCATCAGAAAACACAGATATTTACATTATGATTCATTAACAGTAGCAAAATTACAGTTATGAAGTAGCAACAAAAATAATTTTAAGATTGGGGGTCACCACAACATGAGGAGCTGTATTAAAAGGTCACAGCATTAAAAAAGGTTGAGAACCACTGCGCTAGAGGAAGCCAGCCAGGCACTCTGCTGTCCATCCTCTCCACACCTCAGCTTTTTGCAGCTCCTCTGAGTCTCTGTGAGCCTCTCTCTTTCCTTCAAGTTGTAGAATTCTGACTCAGCCAGCTTTCCTGTGGTTCGGGATGATGTCTGTTCTGTCTTTTAGCTGTAGTTTTGAAATTGTTGTGCGAGGCAGCAGTTTGAGTGTTCACCTATGCCGCCATCTTGGTTTCTGTCTGAAATTTCTTTTGAGAGCCAAAATTTTTAAACTTACACTTCTTCTCATGCCACTTCTTCAAAATAGACTTGTCCAGGCCATGGTATTTTGTGGAAGAACCACACTGAAGGGGCCAACGAGCCCCATGTGACTCGCGAGCCGCAGTTTGCTGACCAGGAGCTTAAAGGCAAGGAAACTGGAAGAAAGGACAAAGTTTAGCAACACTATTGTTTGTAGTTATGGAAAGCAGCAGTGTGCCTACGGAACTGGGAGATCTGGCTATGTAAATTCCCAAGCAAAACATGGAAGCTTCCCCCTGGCTGCTGCCTGCTGCTTATAGTAAAGTGTGAGAGGAGAGAAATGAACGGAAGGAAGGACTGACTGTTAAACAAAAAAGCAACCAGGACTTGATTTTGAAAAATTTCAGCCTTTCTCCATGGCAAATGATGGTAAATGAAGACATGGGTTCTTACCAAAAATCCGTTCAAGGCCACTGCCAGGAGAATGGTAGTCTAAAGATTTATCTGAGAGCGTGGCTGTAAAATCGAAAGACAGAAAAATCGAAGGTAGTACTACTTTACCAGGCACAGAAAAGGCTTCTCAAACACTAGGGCTTCTAACTATTTTAGTAGGATCGTAAGGTTGTAAAGGGCAATGCTTCATGGTTTTCTTTAACCCTTTTTGTATCCTCTCTCTCTCTCTCTCTTTCTTTTTACTTTATTTTTTAATCCTCATGGAGGAGTGAGGATGTTTTTCCATTGATTTTTTTTTTTTTTAAGAGAGAAAAATAACATCAATGTGACAGGGACACATCAATTGGTTGCCTCCCACAGGCTCTGTCAAGGGGCGAAGATCAGACCTGCAACCCAGGTATGTGCCCTTGACCGGGAATCAAACACGAGACCTTCTGATGCACAGGCCAACACTCTAACCATTGAGCAACACCAGCCAGGGCTTTTGCTTTTTATTATATGAGTCACCCATGCTTATAGACATTGTCTTTCTAGTTCTGTATTTATTCCTGCAAGTTCATTTCCTACATGTGTGAGGAACTATCTGATCAGTTTGCCATCTTATCACTGAAGCTTTTCCTATAAAATGAAGGCATTCCCTGTACTAATGTCAACCATATTGAAGAAAGTAGATACAAGTTATCTTCCAGTCATTCATTTCCAAGCCTACATTCTAACTCTACCAATGTGCTGTCGTTCCTCCCCTCCCCCCATCGCCTTTACCCTTGTGAATATAGAAGATCACTGCAGGTATTTTTTTTAACAGGGTTTTTTAATCTGTTAAGAAAATATTGAAAAAAGAGTATTAACAGTTTTTCTTAGGACAGAAAGAATCACTAAATCTCTTTGAAGTCCAAATAATGTGCTCTCTATTTCTCTTCCTTTTCCATCTGAAATTCAACCCTGTTCTTCTTCATAGTACAAACCAAGGCAAGTTTCTTGCCGAGCGGTACTCAAGCCAGTCTCGAACTTTATCCCAGAGTTGTCACACTTTTGCGGTGAGTGTTGGGTTCGGTGTCAGTGCTTGCGCTGCTTTGACCATTGGCTGTGCTCTTGCTCCTGTTGCAGCTCTCTCCCTGTGTAGAGCTGAATCTTCCAAATAAGTGAGTTTCACTGACATATACTGTCCGCATTTTTTATGCCCTGTTTTCCTGGTTTTGAAAGCATGTACACCTCCAAAGGCAACCTTCTTCGAATGGAATTTAATTGCTTATGAGCTTTCATGCATCAGCCTAGAACATATGCATTTTGTACATTCTGATTCCAGATTCCAAATAGATCTCTAAGAGGTTCTAGCTTCTTATACATCTGGGTCTCTTATGTAGTCTAAGCATCGTATTTAAAGTATTTTTTTAAACTTTTGACAGTACATTATTTTGTTGAAGAGAGGATGGATGTCTTCTTTGTTCCATAAGTACAAAACATTTTTATTTTTAGATTTATAAACATTTTGGAATGATTAAAGAATTTTCTTAAATTTTAAATGATCTATTTCTTTCCTTTACCTTTATATATATAGTTATTTTCAATAGGTAGAATATTTTATATTTCTTTCTGTTAGCTATCCTGCAAACATTTAAACTAAATTTACTCTAAATTAAATTGCTTTTTAGGCACTTTTAGGACATATTTGGTTTGTATTCCTATAGTCTACTGCCCTTCGCTAGGCAAGTTTTCCCACAGCATTCTCTCTGAGAGTTTATCCTGAGGAGGCTAGGGATATTGGTTTTCTTGTACACTTTTACTAAAACATCTAATCCATTATGGGAGATGGTTAAGTATGGGTTGACATGATGACAGTGATGTATTTTTTTACTCTTAAGGGAAGGAAAGACTTGTGCTTTCCCTTCTAATTTCTCCCTTTTGATCTGTGACATTTGAAAAGTAGTTTTTCTAAAGCCTCTGGGGTTTCTCCTTTTGTGAATATCAGCAACAAACTATGAAGTCAGCTTCACAGGATGTAAAAACGTGGGTAACATGAGTGCGAGACTATGCTGGTGGCAACATGTCCATGACTGATTAGAAAGTTTGCCGAGACAGTGTCACTGAGACTATTGTAGGAACTAGATCATGAGTGGGGAGAGGTCTTGCCTTAGTTTTAACAGAAATTCTTAATGGGAACGCCAAAGCATTAAGAAACAAACTATTTAGAAACCAAGTCTTCACAATTTAAAGATGTTGCTGCTAGAATTTAAAATCCGTTATTCCACTGAGACCGGTTTGGCTCAGTGGATAGAGCGTCAGCCTGCGGACTGAAGGGTCCCAGGTTCCATTCTGGTAGGGGGCATGTACCTTGGTTGTGGGCACATCTCCAGTGTGGGGTGTGCAGGAGGCAGCTGATCGATGTTTCTGACTCTCTATCTCTCTCCCTTCCTCTCTCTAAAAAATCAATAAAATATATTTTTAAAAAAATCCGTTATTCCTACAACATAGTAATAGCTATTGTAATGATGCTGGTAATAATTACAAGGATGCTGAGTAGCAGCTACTGATTTTTGAATATTTACCATTTGCCAGACTTTACACCAAATCTTTTAAAGTCATTAACACATTGAATTCTAACCGCAACCCAATGGTAAGTGGTCTTGGCCTGGCCACTCTGGTTTCTCCTATAAACTCTTTAAAATCGGGGATGAATTACTGAAATGCTGAACACCGAGCAGGTAGGAGAGGTTGAACTGACTTGAACGCTCATCTTGTTTATAGCCGTCAGCCTTTGCCTGCCCATGCCCTGCCCAGCTACGGATACAGAAGGCTTGTAAGTTCTCTAAATTAGAGTTTAGTCTGCCCTTATGTTAAACAGCTACTCTCCTACTGGTCAGCACGGTCTTTAAACAATTTGATGCCTCATTACCCGTGTGCCAGGGGTTAACCATGACCCTTATTAGACTGTCTGGTCTTTTTTCCTGGTCTTTTTGTTCTGGTGCACGGAGGCATTCTACTTTATCTCGGGACCTGAGGCTGACACTGATCCCCAGTTCCGTTAACAAAGGATTTTCTCAACCATGTTTGGCTCGTGCCTTTTACAGACTGATGGGACCTGGACTCCCTTTTTATTGCTTGAGTTTTCTAGTATTCCTTCCTGTGGGACCAGTTAAGGCAAACTTGGCCTTGTCTTCTCACAGTGCACCCCTTGAACCAGAACAGCTCACGTTGGGCTAGTTTGACATCTCCTTAAGCCCTGGTCATTTGGATCATGACCTTTCCGGAGGTGATACATCTTTTCCCAGTTTTCTGGCTTGACAAGTCTTTTTCTCAGTTTAGTAACTCCTTGCTCACAGGACTCCACCATTTCCCTTTGTTTTCGTTGTTGCGTACTAATGTCACCCTCACTTTGAAGCTCCTTTTAACTGTTGTTTAGAATGCCTTTTCTTTCAGGCTCCTATTAAAAAAATAAAAAAGCCCTAGCTGGTTGGCTCAGTGGACAGAGCATTGGCCAGCCGATGGAAGGATCCTGGGTTAGAGTCCAGTCAAGGGCACCTGCCTGCGCTCCGTCCCCAGAAGGGAAGGGGTCTGCAGGAGGCAGCCGATCAACGATTCTCTCTCATTAATGTTTCTATCTCTGTCTCCCTCTCCCTTCCTCTCTGAAATCAATAAAAATATAAACTAAACAAGTAAATAATCCCTTCTCTTACCTTCAGATTTCTTTTGTTTCCCTCTCCTTGAACTATTCAACATACATTACTTAGGGAAACGCAGTTATATTGTAAAGCGTGGGTCTTGGAAATATGTTTATGTCCTGCCCAAGTTCAGTTTCTCTTCGTCGGTCCCTCCCCAGGTGATTAGCACAAAGGAAAATAGTGACCTTGTAGAGTAGCTTGCAAGGGAGGTAGCAACATACCAGCTCCCCCAGGACGCTGCTGAGCTTGGAAGCCGACTGGCATGGAGTCAGCCAGAGGAGTGAGCCTGTGACACAGAAGTCAGAGTTTCAGAAGCAGGGACTGAATGGAAGCAGAGAAAGTGGTGCTGGCTCCGATATGGAAAAGATTTTAAAATAATAATAACAGAGGCAATTCAGAATACATTAAAAGCCCCAGTTTTTTCTTTAAATTTCATATTCTCATGGTATTAGTAAGTGGACTGAATTGTGTGTGTGTGTTTTCTACATCTCTGAAGAAAAGGTCAAAAGAATATAGCTCATTCCATTCCTATTGCCTCCATACAAATCCTAAAAGTTCAAATAACTGGAAGTCAATACCTAAAGCTTACCCTACTATTTTCAGAGGAAATTGAGACCTGCTTTTATTAGCCGTTTATCCGAAATAGCATATGCTCTGTATAACGGCAGCCAAGTCTCCTACACGGTGTGCCTATATTTTGCATTCTAGTTGATGTTCATGATGTGAGCCGGATGTTTTGGGGGTGGTTCTGTATTATTTTATTGATTCTCACATATGACCGTTCTCAGCTAACCAGAAACTCCTATTTTTTTTTTAAATTAAATCTTTATTATTCAGATTATTACATCTGTTTCTCTTTTTTCCCCTCCATAGCTCCCCTCCACCCCACTCCCACCCTTCCTCTGCCCTTACCTCCCTCCCGTTGACCTCATCCATAGGTGTATGATTACTCCTATTGTTTTAAATTTGATTTTATTGTTTCTCTTATGACACAAACGTTGTTGTAAAGCCCCTTCCTATTATCCTTATCATGTTGTTTATAGATGACTATTTTGAACCTTTTGAATGGACCTTGCCACAAAAGTCCATATTTACATCCTGTATGTTTAGACCCATGCTCTCAGTCAGCAATGAAGAAGAGGTATAAATCAGAATCTCAGGGTTGGGAGGAGAGAGACTGTACAGTTTAGGAAAGAATATTTAAACCTCTGAGTCATTACGGGCATTTTTGAAAGTAAGACTGGGGTATTCTGAGCTGATGGAAGGATCAGAAGATCAAAGTGAGTCAATATTATAGAACGAGGGATTTTTAAATGGTTAAGAAATACCGGTTTAGAGTCTCTCATTTTCTGAGGGACTAAAAGAATTTCCACACTGGCGAGTCTGCAGTAGAGTATGTCATTAGAACTTGTTGAGACTAAAAGATGGGGGTTGACTTGAGGAAAATTCAGGCATGACCAAAAAGGGACAATAGATTCGTGACCCAGGTTTTCCCTTGAGGATTTAAAGGCAGATTGGTTCAAGCAACTGTTTAACCGAAAACCAAAAACACGCACAACAAATAAACAAAGGCCTCTCTTGTGGACCAGCCCCTTAGTAAGAGAGTTGGAATGTGGGAGCTGGAGCGCTTTCTTGTCGGTCGGTTCCTGGTTTGAAAGAATTACCGGGAGCCTAGGATTTGGGTCTCTGGCCCAGCGCTGGGAAGAGAGGGGAGGTGGGGTTTTTAAAGAAGATGAGGGTTAGAAAGGAAAGGCCCTTGAATCAGAGGGAAACTTTCACCAGAGGTAGGAACAGGACGTGAGCTTGGGGCGAATACCTGGGTTAGAAATATTAGTTGTTCACCAGGGAAAAATAGGAATGTTTGAGTGGAACGGCTCCTTAAAAGAAGGAATTACGGAATAACTCGGTTCATTTTCTGGCCTATTGGTTCTTAAACTTTACTGCGGGTCTTGAACCTCATTGAGTATCTAATGAAAGCGCTGGACCAGGTCCCCAGAACAGGGTACGTTTTTACATTTTGCACACAGTTCTGAGAGGACCTGTGAAGAGTGTGTGAACCCTTCTGTCATCTGCTGCTGCTCACTTAGCCAAAATGTGGTGAACCTGGTGCCACCGGAAATATGTGGATGCTATAAGATGATTAAGTCTGTTTGGCATGTGGATAAAGAATGAATTACATTCAAGGTGAAAATGTATGTGTGCATCACTAGATATGTACTCTTGGGCCAGACAATACTAGTATCTGGACTTTAAAGAACTTAATTTTGTTTCGTGTCTCTTTACTTAGTACCTAAGGCCATCAGGGCATATGTATCCAAAAAGCCACTGAGAATCTGAAGGATGTCACTTTACAGAACGATGTGTGGCATTCTGTGGTTAGTGGTGGAGTGGTCGGTAGGTCACAGAGGCTGTGCGCAGGCCAAACAGTGGCCGGACGGTCGGTCGGTGGCCCACAGAGGCTGAATTTGGCTGCACTTGCTTCAAGAGGCAGAGAGCTGAACTTAAGGGTTTCGATATAGGTTCTCTGGTCATTGAGTGCATCCAGGTGAATAGAACTCCCAAGATGCAATGCAGAAGGTACAGAGCTCATGGTTCCTACAACAGAAGAGGAGGCTGCAGAGATGACAAAAATATCCCGAAGAAACTAAAGAAACAAAAACTTAAAGCCTAGGAGTAAATTCAGCATAAAAAAAAATGCTAATAAAAGTAAAAGCAGAATGCTGGTTGTCTTTAAAGTGCCCTTACAAATGGACCAAATGCGTTTTCTTCTGATGATTAAAATTAAAAACAGATTACATAATTGATACAGCTGAAATAGGAGGTATGCTATTCGATGGGCCGGACAGAAGGTCCTGGAAAACTGGCCGCATTCCAGGTGCTGCCATTCACTGTGACTCAGAACAAGTCATTTATCCTGTTGTCAGAAAGGACGCATCATAAAAAGATACTGTTAGCAAACTGAAGTGGTAGGAGAGGGAAAAGCAGCAAACAGAATGGCTCCAAGTCGCATAACTTCGCCACTGAAACCACAGGGAGGGAAGAGCTGCGAGATGGGGAATCAAGATCACAGAGGCAGAGGTGGATTGGACGTTTCCGTGCCCGGCAGTGTATAGTCAGCCGGAAATAGCTGGCTGGATCCAGGCAATGTCTTTGGAGCGAGGCCTCGGTGTATAGGAAAACGAGAGCCAGAATGGGCTTACGGGCTGAGTGAATACGGAAAGGCCGGGACATACTGAAGACCCAGACTGGTCCAGCAGGTACATTTTGATGTTGAGGCAAATAGCGCAGGCAGTCTTTCAGAGAGAAGATTCTTGGGTAAGATGCCTGAGGGGGTTCAGGTCTCTGTAGTAAATAGGTTTTGGATGCCATTTAGTTATTTCTTTTCCTTTCATTCAGTAAATATATTGTGCAGACCTACTGTGGGCCAGGAGCTCTAGTAGGTGCTGGGAATACATAGTGGGCTTGGTTTGGATGCTGGATCGGTCCATCGCATCATCACAAACTACCTCTGTTTTGGGCGAAGGGAGGAATGGATTCCTAACATTTGTTGGCCGGAAGCTTGGCAGAGTGTGAGACAACCTGGCTGCGTTGAAAGGAAGGAGACAGCAGATAAAAGTTACTGCTTCCTCCCTCACAAGTGTTTTAGAACTTAGCGATTGACTTACCAGCGTTTTTTATTTTGGTGGCAAATAATATTTTTTATACAGTTTCCTTCTTAAGAAACGTGATTTTGATGATCACTTTTCAGGAATCATATTCATGTTATCTTAGTTTTAAATGATGACCCCAAAATATTTGTGTTGTTTTCAGTAGGAAGTAATACATACTATAGTATTAACTTAGACTATCTAAAAAGATTCTATACAAAATAGTATGTATTGGTCCGTAATGGGTTTGAATCAGAACTTCTGTCTTAATCAGTCTTTCCTCCTTCCCTTTCTCTCTTCTTTCTTCCCTTTCGCCAGCTCTCCCTTCCTCCCTTCTTTCCTCCTTGACTTCCTCCCACTGAGTTTTAATAATTTATATGGATAATATAAAACCTGGTTTTTAAAAAGTGGCATCATATACAATGTTGAATATTCCATTGGTAAAATAATTATCTAAAAGTGTTTGTGTCTTGCTTGATGTATATATTTTGTTTTTGACTGAGGTGATTGAAGAAAACTTATTCTGGAGGTAATAAAGAAAAAAATTTTAATTCTGAAACTGATGATCAAATGGAAGGTGTGAGCCATTTTCTTCACTGAGTAACTTTCAAAAAATGCTATTTTTTTAAAAAAACTAATCAAACATATTAATAAAGGAAATATCTCTTAAGTTCTAATAGCCCTTAACAACACATCAACCTTTAGTTAAGAAACATGAGTAATAAATGAGAAGCTGTTATGAGCAGGTGTCTGCATACTGATTTTGTCTTATGATGGGGGAAATATGTGTCAAGTGAACTCAAAGAATACATGTAAAGTCCATGAAATGTTTCAGTAATTTTATAAGAAGAAACATACGATATGATCATTGCAAATATTTGGCATAATCATTTTGGTGTTCTGAGTGTCATCAAAATATAAAGCTGCTGGCAGATGTATCAAGTTATTCTGAATTTTGGCGCTAAGAAGTTTTCCTTTAATTAAGCTTTATTTTGAGATAATTGTAGATGCACTCCACATATTTAAATGGTATTTGATGGAATTTTGACATAGGTGAATATCTATGACACAGTCAAAATAATGAATATATCCATCACTCCCAGTTTCTTTATTATCTTGCTACATTTGCTTTACGATTTTCTTTCTATAATTTTCCTGAACCACTTGAGAGTAAATTAAAAATATGTGGAATAGTTTACAATGTGATAAAAATGATATAAAGATTCAGCAAATGTGGGATAAAATGTGTGTATGTATATATGTGTGTGTTGGCATCCCTTTAGTTCAAAGCATAGTACTTCCACACTATTCTCTAAAAACAGAGGCAGTCTCTTACATACCCACAGCACCGCTATAAAAACCAGGACATTATATTGATACCTTTATCTCATCCACCTTCCAATTTGCCATTTCTCTCAATAATGTTCTTTATGGCAACAGACAGACTTCCCTTTTCATGAAACTTTTTTCTTTCCAGATCATTGAGATTTGCATGTAGTTGTAAGATACAGTATAGAGAGATCCCATGTACCCCCTTCAACAATGTCCCCGCAGTGGTAGCATCTTGTGAAACTAGAGCGCAGTATCACAACCAGCATCTCCGCAAGATTCCTGTTTCCCACTTAAGCCACAGGCACTTCTCACCTGCCCCTGCTTCTCTTTAACTCGTCGCAACCACTAGCCAGTTCTCCGTTTCTGTGACTTTGTCATTTCAATATGGCATAGAAATGCAATCATTCAGCATATAACCTTCTGAGGTTTTATTTCTAAACGTGGCGTGATTCTCCTGAGAGTCCTCCCAATGGTGGTTGCACATAATCCTTTTTCTTGGTTAGTAATATTCTATGGTTTGGATGTGCCATAGTTTGCTTAGACATTCACACATCGAAAGACATCTGGGTTTTTAAGCTTTTGCCCATTATGAATAAAGCTGCTGTAAACACTGTATATAGATTTTTATGTGAACATTTCTCTGGGACAAATGCCCAGGGCTGCAATTGCTGGATCCTGTGATAATTGCATTTTTTTAATCCTCACCTGAGGATAAACTGTAACTATCAATTATTGTTAAAAAGTAACTGTCAATCTACAATATGTATGGTTCCAGCTGGGTCTCTCTCTCCTAACTTATCGCTGTGCATGTGCATCTTAGACACGCTGGCTCCGTGACTGGGCACGCCGTGGCCTAGTGTATCAGCGGTTTTACTTTGTTTCCTGCTTTGTTGTCATTCATGTCATGGCTACCTTTTTAAGCTGAAGAACTACATATTAGGAAAATCCACAGTCTTTATCTGAAATCCTTGGGGCCAGATACCTATTGTAATGTGGAATCTTGGATTTTAGAGAGGAAATGAAATATTGTGCCCTGTATTTAGTAACAGCTTCTAATCACACTCTCATATATTTGTAACTAACTGTGTTTGAATAGTCACATCAATTTTGGTGTTTAGGTCACATTTTATCGCCAGATGAATTCCTCTTCCTTCACCACCACCACCACCACACAAAGTTAGGTTTAGGGAGGAAGAAGAAAGAAAGAAAGAGTTTTCCAAGCTTTTTTGGATTTTGGAATTACACATAAGGAATTTGGGACGTGTGGAAATAGGGCGGTCCGTGAACTGGGTTGGAGTAAGGACCTCTCTTATTAGACCTGACACACACACATACACACACACACACACACACACACACACACACACACACACACACACACACACACTGGCCCGGATTTGCCATCTGTGACTGTTTCCAGGATGAAAACAGAAGCCCCTCTTGGGTTAATCCAGTTATGGGGTTGATCTTAAAAATCGTTGGATTAGTATTAGGATTTTGAGTTTAATCCTGTCAGGATCAGACTAACTTTCATCTTATGTATTCTAAATCCGTCTTTAATCTTGTTAATTATGCCAGACCAATTTCTCAGGGTCAGAGCGAGAAGTAAATATTCATATAGTTGTTTTCCCAGAGATATCTTCTCTCTGAAAAAGAAAACAGTTTTTCTCGCAAAGAGCCATGGAGCCGCACACTCTTCTCCAGAGTAGCATGGGCATAGCAAGGGGGTCGTCAGTTTTGTGTTCTTAGGCCTGAGGTTACAGGTCTTGACAAGGCCTCCTGAGAGGGAATCTCTCTTCTTCATCTTGGATTTCCCGAGAAGGCTGGCACCCTTCTGAAACGGGGATTTGGAGTTTAAAAGCTTTTAGAAAAAAAATTAAAATTAAAATTTAATTTAATTTTAATTATAATTATAATTGAGACACCACTCTCTTATAGTGGAACAGAATATCAATTCTTAACTTTCAACCTTCACATTGAAACTGTGCTGTGTGCCTTCAGAAAAGAAAATACACAGTTGGTTTTGGATCTTTTTGCTTCCACTTTGTGAAATGTAACTGGTGGACTTGGTTTTTTTCTCTTTCCCCTCCTTCCCTCCTTCGCTCCCTCCCTCCCTCTCTCCCTCCCTCCTTCTCTCTCTCTCTTCGGATAATTGTCAGCAACTGTCCTCTCCTAGCTATCACAATAATAGATCCTAGCTAACCATATACATACATATATATATATGGTGTCCCCCTGCAAATGTATACACACACTTTGAATAATTATAAAGGCAGTATTTATTAAAAATACATTTCATATACAAAATTGGACTATCAACTGTTAAAAGTGTGTATACGTTTTTGGCGGGACACCCTGTAAATTTCCTTATTTCTACTTTTAGGTGTGTGAGGTTTTGTAACTGGATCAAATTTTGGCAGATTGATTTAGGAACCAGAAAAACTTACAGCAAATGATTTCTCATGGAGTCCCATGTAATTACTATTCTCTCTTTAGTTGTTGAATGGTTGTTGCTGTTGTTGTTTTTAAACTAACAATTGGGATACTGATGTAGATTCCTTAAACTGCTAGGACATGTTGGTTGTATGTCATGGGAAAAAAAACCCTGGTAAATGTCTATATTAATTTTCCTATAATTATTTCACTTCTGAAAATTACTCAAGGATTCCTAAATAGGAAAGATACAGTGAACCATTGTATTGTGAATTAAAATAAAATACGTTTAGAACTATTGATACTTTATACTTAGCTAGCCTGTATTTTTTCCAAATGAAATGGGTACAGGCTCTTTTTATGCATGAATGTTGATGAAAGTTTACTTTTTTTTTTTTGCATACTTATGTATTTATTTTAAATATGTTTTTATTTATTTTAGAGAGAGAGAGAAAGGAAGAGAAATAGAAACATCGATGAGTGGGAAATATCAATCAGCTGCTTCCTGCACACCCCAACCGGAGACCAAGCCCACAACCCAGGCATGTGCCCTGACCGGGAATGAAGCTGGTGACCTCTTGGTCCATGGGTCGATGCTCAACCACTGAGCCACACCAGCTGGGTGGCTTGGCATATTTACCTAAAAGCAAATTAAGGGAACTTTTTTGCAAAGAATGAGAGATGCCTTTATTATCGGCAGTACTGTAATGCTGACGTTGTGACTGTGAGAGCTGGGAAGAAGTCCTTACCAGGATCTAAGTAGGTAAGTGGACAGAATGAGGGTTACGGACCTCACTTCAGGTGGAGTGTGTGTGCCTGCGCACACTTTGCTGGAAGCGAGGAGAGGCCACTGTGGTTTGTAATCCTCTTTGGGGGAAGCTCGGTATCAGGGCCGCACAGAAACATCCAGCGAAGCAGCTCCTTTATCATAAAGAGAATTTTAATTAAAAAATGTTCTTGCGTCGTGAGCGGAGTAAGCGACAGCCGACTATACTGGGCATTTATCTCCTTCAAAGCACATTACCGGTAATTGCTGCATTAAATCAAAGTCAGAAGAGATTATAGGTCTGAATGGAGCAAGGGGCTGGTGCCAGCCCCAGGACTGCCACACTGCCGCATTGCTGCTATCGGAGCGCCGTATCCCTGTCCCCGTGGGGAGGAGAGTCAGGCGGTGTCTGATGGTTCATCTGCGAGGCACAGCGTGGTGCACGCGGTCCAAGAAGGAGGCAGCTATGCATCCAGGACCCGCTGGCCTCTCCTGTGGTTATCTTTCCATTCGGAACACGCAATGGTCTCTCATTGTGCGTGTTACATGCTTTGCACTTGTGGAGGTTTGCGTTGGGATACAAATCACTTGTACGTTCTCTGCTCCTTTACATTTTAATATTCCCTTCTTGGTCGAGCGTGGTCTTCTCACTTGATCGAGTTATTCATTCAACAGAAATGTGTTGCCCTAACATTGAGTAAGGATAGAAGCTTCCTCTCTCTTTTTCCCTCCACTGCTGACTCTCCTCCTTCTAATACAGTGACAGCGCTCTTTTTTTTTTTTTTAATATATTTTATTGATTTTTTTACAGAGAGGAACGGAGAGGGATAGAAAGTCAGAAACATCGATGAGAGAGAAATATCAATCAGCCACCTCCTGCATGCTCCCTACTGGGGATGCGCCCACAACCAAGGTACATGCCCCTGACCGGAATCGAACCTGGGACCTTTCAGTCTTCAGGCCGACGCTCTATCCACTGAGCCAAACCGGTCTCAACTACAGCGCTCTTTATATATACTATCTGCTTCCTGTTGAGTCCACATATGCCTCAGATAGAGAGCTGGCTTCACAAGTCAGATGATCCTGAATTTCATTCAAATGCTCCTCTTAAATTATTGGAGGTGATGATGGTGATGATGACAACGACAACCATGATGGTGCGATGAAGACAAGAGGTAAACTTAATATTCACTAATGGCAGGCCTATCTTGACTGATTAAATCATCACATCCGTCCTGTGAGGTAGGTATTCATAGCTCCTTTTTTAAGATGAAGGAGCTGAGGCAGAGAGATGTTAAATAACTTTCCCAAAGTCACACAGCTAGGAAGTAATGGGTCTGTGATTTGAATTCAAGTGGTCGGCTTTCGATCCCCAAGCTCTTAACCACACACAGCCTTGCTTATGTGCACCAATTAGGCATTCCGGTCTGAGCTGGCTGAGCCTCGGTGGTCTAGGATGACCTCACTTTCCTGTCTGGCTGTTGGCAAATGGATCGGTCTGGGGACTCACCTGAAATAGTTCCTCTTCATTCCACTTGCTTTCTCATCCGCCTTCATGGTTCTGCACACAGTGGTCTCTGGGTCCAGAAAGCAGCAAGGGAGGGCCAGCCCCAGTGAAAAGGACCTGTCAGGCCTCTGTTTGCATCCATTTGCTGATGTGTCAAAGGCCAATGTAAGTCACAAATCCCAATCCACGTTCAAGAGGTGGAGGGAAATCTTGTTGGAGGGTCTGTGAACTATTGTGACCTTTTTTGTAATCTACCTCAGAAATATGAGTGAAGCGAGATGAAAGTTTCTGTGGAGGTAAAAAGCTTTATTATATACAGTGGTACCTCGAGATACGAGTGCCCTAACATACGAGATTTTTGAGATACGAGCCGTCAAGCGAGCGATTTTTGCTTTGAAATATGAGCAACATTTGAGATAGAAGTAATCGCGCGGATCGGCCGAATGCACACGACCCACCAGTTTACCTCGACTCGAGCGTCTCATAGTTTCCCACGCCTCAAGGTTACGGAACGAATTAAACTCGTATCTCGAGGTACCACTGTATGTGGAATCTTACAGGTCTGTTATACATCTTGAGTTAAACGTTGTATATGTAAACATATTTTCCTAACAGTATTAGAATATTTACAGTTATTTTCTGCTTTAAGTTACATCTTTACCCTTACCCTTTATGTGCGGTATTTCTGGGCTTAAAGTGAATTTCTATTGTTATATTATTTATGGATACATTTTACTTCTTAGTAGTATTTGCTTAGAATGAAAGAGTAAGGAGAGATACTTTTAGTAACAAAAATGTTCATTTCTGGCCTCACAGTTTGCATGTTGTGTCTCTTGTTTTAATTAGAATAATAATGCATTTCAGCCAGAGCATGTACTGTGTCATACAAGGAGTAGTTAACTGTGATTTGCTGTTCTTTGGTAGGTATAGTTTAAAACATTTCCATTGAAAATTCAATTCTCACAGTAGTATCTTAGAACCAGTAGAACTCATGAATATTTTTGAAGCAATCAGGATGAGCTTTGTGGAGAATATTAGCAAATAAGGTAGACTTCCAGGGGGTCCATTTAAAGATTTGGACCTTTTTATGGATAAGAAAATGATTAAAGAAAACACTGAGGCAAAAAACAAAACAAGATAAAAATCCACTCTAATAGGAGCAACAGTGCAGTATCTATAATTATCTTTGTACTTTATTGCCACTTGGAAGACAAAGAAGTCTTCGTGGATACAAAGAAGTATTCCAAGATAGAAAGTTTTGTTAAAGTATATGTTAAAGTTTAAGCATCATGTCTAATCATGAATTTCATTCTGATCATGAATTTATCAACTTTGCTGCCATCCTTTAACTGATATTACTAAAACAGCTGTCTCTCAAAACTAACCTTGATCTCCTGTTTGCTAAATTCAGCCATCTTTTCTAAATCTGTATGTCCTTTAACCTTTCTGTTAGTTATATACTTGACATTGTTATATGCTCATCTCTGATATCAATTTATGAAATACTTTCCACAGTGTAAAGAACTCAGGACTGAAGAAAAGTAGCAGATGTCCTCTGTGTCCTGGCTTTTGTGAATAGTCCTCGATCCTGCTTAATCTTTTTGTCCTCTGGCATTTCTACCTTCTAGAAGGGAGTATTCCAAAAGGTTCTATTTTCAGCCCTTTGCTTTGTATCTATAGTTTCCTCTTCTGTTTTCTTTCCTCTTGCACTCTCTTCTTCTTCTTCTTCTTCCACTTTCTTCTATTTGTCTTTTCTTTTTAAACATCTTTTAGAAATATTTTTTTATTGATTTCAGAGAGTAAGGGAGAGGGAAAGAGAAACATCCATGATAAGAGAGTCATTGGTCGGTTGCCCCTCTAGCCCGCAACCTATGCATGTGCCCTTGACCGGAATCAAACCTGGGACCCTTCAGTCCACAGGCTGATGCTCTATCCGCTGAGCCAAACCAGCTACGCTGTCTTTTCTTTTTTGAAGTACATAGTTGGTGTTTATAAAATGTGCAGTGATGAGTATGGGAAAAAATCTCAGCCACATTCTGGCCGTGGCTGTTCCTCCTATACTCCTGTGGGACCTTCCTGTCTAACCCTGGCCTCTCTCTTCTGGGGCTCCCACCTTCACCTCTGAGTATTTGCTAGACATTTCCTATTGGGTTTCTGCTATAACTTAAAACCCTCCCCTGCTTCCAAGTTGTTCCCCTTTCCATTCTTCCTGCAGCCACCAGAGCCGTTTTCACACTCTTATTTTTGTAGCGCTCTTTCCCAGTCAAGTAGACAGATCATACTGATCACCAAAAAAGTCTTGTATATTTCTGACTACATATTTTGCTTGCACCCCCTTTATTTCCTCCACCTCCTCTATCCTCATCTAACTTTTATATTATTCCAAGTCTTTGGACCCTTCTAAGATTATTGCAACTAAAACCAATTTTGTACTTTAGACCAGCAGTCTTAGCAGTCTTTTTTTAATCTTTTTTACTTAAAATATACATTTAATAAGAAACACTGGAGAGTATTCTTGAATCTGTAATTTATAGACTTATCCAAATCCTTTTTTTTAATTGTCTGAAGTTTTACATATGTCTCCTTTTTCCCCGATTGATCCCCATACCCCCATCTATTTCCACCTTCGGCAAGCCCCCACGGCCCCAGTGTCTGTGTCTAGTGGTTATGCTAATATGCATGTATACAAGTTCTTTGATTACTCTCTACAATCACAATCCGGGACTGCTGGCTCCCAACCACTCACCTGCCTGCCTGTCTGATTGCCCCTAACCACTTCTGCCTGCCAGCCTGATTGATGCCTAACTGCTCCCCTGCCAGCCCAATTGCCCCCAACTGCCCTTTCCTGCTGGGCTGGTCTGCCCCAACTGTCCTCCCTCCCCTGCAGGCCTGGTTGCCCCCAACTCCCTCCCTGCCAGCCTGGTCACCCCCAACTATTCTTCCCTGCTGGCCTGGTCACCCATAACTGCCTTCCCCTGCTGGCCTGATCACCCACAATTGCCCTCCCCTGCCAGCCATCTTTGTGGCGGCCATCTTGTGACCACATGGGAATGGCCATCTTGTGTGAGGGTGTGATGGTCAATTTGCATATTACCTCTTTATTATATAGGATTATATCCCACATATGAGTGAAATCATGTGATATTTATATTTTTCCAACTGGCTTATTTCGCTTAGTGTAATGCTCTCCATTTCCATCCATGCTATTGCAAATGGTAAAAGTTCCTTCTTTTTTATACAGTGCAGTATTCATTCCATTGTGTAGATGTATCATGGTTTTTTAATCCACGCATCTGCTGATGGGCACTTAGTCTGTTTCCAAATCTCAGCTATGGTAAATTGTGCTGCTATGAACATAGGGGCGCATATATCCTTTTTGATTGGTGTTTCTAGTTTCTTGGGATATAATCCTAGAAGTGGGATCACTGGGTCAAATGGGAGTTCCATTTTTAGTTTTTTGAGGAAACTCCATACTGTTCTCCACAGTGGCTGTACCAGTCTGCATTCCCACCAGCAGTGCACGAGGGCTCCTTTTTCTCTGCATCCTCACTAGCACTTATCATTTGTTGACTTGTTGATGATAGCCATTCTGACAGGTGTGAGATGGTACCTCATTGTCGTTTTGATTTGCATCTCTCGGATGATTAGTGACTTTGGGCATGTTTTCATATGTCTCTCGGCCTTCTGTATGTCCTCTTTTGAAAAGTGTCTATTTAGATCATTTGCCCACTTTTTTATTAAATTGTTTAACAAAAGGAAGCTTTTGTTAAGTTGTATGAGTTCTCTGTAAATTTTGGAGATTAAACCCTTATCGGAAACAGCATTGGCAAATATGTTCTCCCATGCAGTGGGCTTTCTTGTTGTTTTGTTGATGGTTTCTTTTGCTGTGCAGAAGCTTTTTTATTTTGATGTAGTCCCATTTATTTATTTTCTCCTCAGTCACCATTGCCCTAGGAGCTGTGTCGGTAAAGATATTGCTGCAACATACGTCTGCTGTTTTGCTGCCTATGGAGTCTTGTAGGATTTTTATGGTTTCTCATCTTACATTTAAGTTCTTTAGCCATTTTGAGTTTGTTTTTGTGTATGGTGTAAGCTAGTGATCTAGTTTCTTTTCTTTCCTTTTTATTTGGCATGTATCTGAATAAATTCCCCAGCACTATTTATTTATTTACTTATTTTAAAATATATTTTTATTGATTTCAGAGAGGAAGGAAGAGGAAGAGAGAGATAGAAACATCAATGATGAGAAAGAATCATGTATTGGCTCCCTCTTGTATGCCCCACCTTGGGGATCGAGCCCACAACCTGGGCATGTGCCCTTGGCCTAAATCACACCTGGGATCCCTCAGTCACTGAGCCAAACCAACTAGGGCTCCAGCACCATTTATTAAGATATTGTCTTGAGTCCATTGTATGCTCTTGCCTCCTTTGTAAAAAATTAATGGAGCATAATGGCTTGGGTCAATTTCTAGGTTCTCCGTTCTGTTCCATTGGTGTATATGTGTGCTCTTGTGCCAGAACCAGACAGTTTTGGGAACCGTGACTTGGTATAATATAGCTTGATAGCTGGTATTGTGATCCCTCCAACTTTGTTCTTCTTTCTCAGGATTGCTACGGCTATTCGTGGTCTTTTTTTATTCCAGATGAATTTTTGGAGAGTTTGTTCTAGATCTTTGATATATATCATTGGTATTTTAATAGGTATTGCATTGAATCTATAGGTTACTTTAGGTAGTATAGACATTTTAGTGATATTCATTTTACCAATCCATGAACATGGTATGTTCTTCCATTTGTTTAGGTCTTCCTCTATCTCTTTTAGCAATGTCATCTAGTTTTCCGAGTTCAGGTCTTTTTCCTCTTTAGTTAAGTTTATTCCTAGATATCTTATTTTTTTGGTGCAATGGTAAATGGGATTTTTTCTTTTAGTTTCTCTTTCTGTGGGTTCATTATTGGTGTATAAAAAGACCATAGATTTCTGAGTGTTAATTTTGTATCTTGTTACATTGCCAGATTTATTTATTAGGTCTAATAATGTTTTGATGGAGTCTTTGGGGTTTTTCTATGTACAGTATCATGTCATCTGTGATAAAGACAGGTTTTTTTCCCCCCAATTTAGATGCCTTTTATTTCTTATTCTTTTCTGATCGCTATGGCTAGCACTTCCAGAACTATATCGAACAGAAATGGTAAAAGTAGGCATCCCCGTCTTGTTCCAGTTCTTAGGGGAAATGAGTTTAGTTTTTGCCCATTGAGTATGATTTGGTTGTAGGTTTCTCATATAAAGCTTTTATTATGTTGATGGATGATCCCTCTAGTCCCACTTTGCTGAGAGTTTTTATCAAGAAAGGGTGTTGTACCCTAACTAGCTTGGCTCAGTGGATAGAGCATCAGCCTTCAGGCTCAAGGGTCCCAGGTTTGATTCCGGTTAAGGGCACGTACCTTGGTTGCGGGCACATCCCCAGTGGGAGGTTAGCAGGAGGTAACTGATCAATGTTTCTCTCTCATTGATGTTTCTAACTATCACTCTCTCTTCCTCTCGGTAAAAAAAAAATCAATAAAATATATTTTTTTTAAGAAAAAAATTACACTGGTGGGGGTGGAACACAGTAATTCACAAATCTCACAAATGCCCTACAGTTGTGTTTAATCCTCATCATTTAATCTTACCAAAACATGTTATAATATTACTAGCACTCCACGGTAAAGGAGACTGTAACCCCTGAAACGAATTTAGAATTATTTATCATTTTGAACCTTTGAGTGATTGCCCCAAGTAGGGGATTTCTTAGGAGCGAGAGTTGTAAATGGTACGTCTCTTACTCTGCCTTTATTTTCACATTCTGCTCATCCCTGTGTCCTCTTTTCTAAAAATTGTTCTCAGCAGTTGTCTGGTTTTCAGATGGGCCGTTTGGGCTCTGAAAGCCAACTCTTTAACCTGCCTGACTTAGCACCTGCCCGTGTTTGTTAGCGCTTTTAATATCTGCTATAGAAATATGTGCTCACATGTGTGTTTTTATATAATGGTGGTGGCGGGGGTTAATAGCAGCTTCCTAAAACGGGCAAGCAACTGGCTTTTCTGAAAAGACCTTCCCACCCCCACCTTTCTGCCGGCAGCCGCAGTTAATCCTCGCGTGTTTGACTGGAACAGCTGAGCGGGCGTCTTGCATATCTGAAGGTCTCCAGCAGACTCATGTTGCCTCCGAGTTGAGGCCACCTTCCTCTTTCCTAGCGCTGATCCTGCCAGCTGTCCCGGGCTCTGCCGAAGCGGAGCGAAGGGGTGTTAGATGATACACAAACATACAGTGTCATGAAAGGGATCCCTTTACTGCATGTCGCAGTGTAACTTCTTTTTTTCTCCCATTCCTTTTCATGACACGAGGGTTTTATGCTGCTAATCCTAACACCTGTCCCTGCCAGAGACATTGAGAAGAGGTGGTGTGTGTGTGTGTGTGTGTGTGTGTGTGTGTGTGTGTGTGTCTGCGCGTGCGCGCAATCTTGCCCAAGGAGGACTAGAGAAATAATACCAGTCCCATCCGCCTTTCCGTGCTTGGATTGGGAGTGTTCCCTCTGACGCACTTAAAACCTGGAACATATATATCATTTTGGATCCTGGATACCTTGTGCTTTCTACTGTTTTTTGCGTGGCCCTTTAAGGAGCCCGCGTTCCCTTGCTTGGCTGTCATTCTCCTCCGCGAGTTTTTGGGGGGTTGTCAGTACAGCCAGCAGCACCAGCAGATCTGAGTGTAGTTGTCAGCCTAGAGCTGAGAGCTCGGTTGGAGCGTTTTGCCTTTTCCTGAACGTTGCTTCCGTGTAGTGCTGGATCTTACCGGGGTGGAAGCCCGGGCTGATCCAGGCTCGGCCTCCTCTGAGCCAGCATACCTATCTGCGTAGACGGGAAGCCAGCCAAGGATTTTTTGGTGCTGCCTAATTCCTTTGGATAGGACAGCTAGTTCAAGCAAGGCAAAAGCGTAGCCACTTTTTTGTACTGTCTTTATCCGGAGATTTCCCCCCATTGCTATGTATGGTGTATATTGTATGGATTATCAATATCCTGTGGTCCAGGTAAGCTAAGGGTTCTAACTTACTTTCTGGATACGATTTGATTGATGTGAAGGTTTTACGGTGGAATGAAATGCCTATAAGCTTTCTGTCTTTTGACCTGGTACTATTCAGGGTGTAGATTTCCCAAAGGATTATTATTATTTTTTTATTTTTTATTTTTTGCTGACTTGCTGTAATAGGAAGTTTGAGTTTTACACAGTATTGAAGGCTGGGCAGGGGTGGTTGCTTTCAACACTAGAAGTTCTGAAACTTCAGTGTCCATGGCTGTGTGCACGCATGTGTGTATTTTAAACAGAGTGGGCTTGGCATTCTAAATAACGTAAAGCCACCACATTATATAAACTCCGGGCTTTGTTTTGAGTAGATGAGAAGCATAGATGGCAGTTGCCAAATGTTGTGGCTGTGTTTTTTTCTGAGTGCTGTATTTTTAAGGAAGGTAGAAGACATACTCCACACTTAACACTTTAGGTAATTTTTGTGATAGGAGAAGTGGCATCGTAGTTATTAACTTGTTGAAATCCAGAACCAGAAAAGGTTAGGCCGGTACCAACATACTCCTGGGTATTTGGGGTTCAGAGGCAAGCTCTAATGTTAACCACCTCCATGTTCACGCTCAGATAGCTGTTTCTCTTCACTCCACTTTCCTCGTATATAAAATGGGGGGTTGGACCAGATGATCTTTCATTTGTCATGGACTCCTTGATATATTAACTAATTGTGCTAAAAACCTAGAACAGGAAAATAAAAATGGTTAATACAATTATTTCCAAATTATAGACACTACTTGGTTTCTCAGTTTTTTTTAAAATTTGTGTTTTCACAGCAGTTATTTTTTTCTTTGGTCATTTCTCTAATAATTAGCTCTTAAGTTGGGCAGAAATACATAGGGTTCAAGATAGGGACTAACCAGGGTCTTTTATTAGGTATTTAGCCAAAAGGCTAAACCAAGCTATTTTTACATTTAATTTAATTTTGTTTGTTAATCATCATTGGAGGATATATTTTTCCATTGCTTTTTAGAGAATGGAAGGTAGGAAGGGGGAGAGAGAAAAAAAAAACACACCTAAACATTGATGTGAGAGCGACACATCGATTGGTCGCTTCCCACATGTGCGGGTCAAACCTGAAACTGAGGTGCATGCCCTTGACTGGAATCGAACAGGCGAATCCTGTGGTGCCCAGGAGGACTTTCTAACCGCAGAGCCATGCGGGCGCGGGCAAAACGAAGCTGTTTTCAATGGGACCGGATGGGAAGCCTCGAGAGTCCACTCACAGCTCAGTCAAGTCACCAGTATTGAAGTCACATGGGAGGGGATGTGGCTGTCTCTTTAACTAGATTCTAACCCATTGGACTATCTGGTTTATTTTAACTACATACGGTTTCCATTTCTGAGTTATTCAAATGAAGAGTATATTATATTTATCATAATGAGGTTTTGATATATTTGTGGGTCTCATTTATCTATGAATTATTTCTCTACTATAAAACAATAGGTCGGTCTATATTACAGCTAAGACTGGAAATGTCATGAGACTAGGTTAGAAGCAAAGCTTCTTACAAGTAAATATTAATATGTTTTTGAAGAGAAACTTTTGTGAACAATAAATTTCTGAGACTCATGTAGCAAAGTAAGGGACTTGTAATAACTGTAGTATAAGCAAAATTGTTTGAGGAAAAGGACTGAAATGCAAAAGTATTTCCAATGAACATGGAGGTAATTGGAAATATAGAAAAAACAATTTTAATATGTAAATGAATTTTTTTGAGATAGAAAATCCCTCCCCCCCCATAAAAGTTGTAGAGTGGATTTAAAAAGTTCCTGTTTAGAAATTATGGCAGGTTTGATAAAGTCTTTTACAATAAAATTATATCTATTTATGATTAAATGAATTTGCCACCTGAAATATTTTGGAGCGTTAGAATTTAGTGCTGGTGAATGTCTAGTGTTTTGTATTTGAAACAGTACTTTTCCTGGCTTTGCTCCTTTTGGTAGATTTATCCTATTTGAAATTAAGGTAGCTTAGAAAGGCAGGTAAAGGGGTGTTAAGATTTAAGGATATACCCTTCATTACACTACATCAGGGAAATTAATGGGACTTAAAAACAATTTTAAGTTGAAGGATCCAAAACTGTTATACAATCTTAAATGTTAAATCTGTTAAAGAAACAGTTTTCTTTTAGTACCTTTGTAAATGGGTGACAGATTGCTATTTGCTACCCAAATGCTTAACTGTGGTTGTAAAATTTTCTTTTAAAATTTTTGTTATATTCTTATTAAGTCAGAGCTCATCATTGCATAATAGTTGTGACTCTGTACCAGTGCATTAGATAATTGGAAATCATTGAGGACAATCAAGTAGTATTTTTTAAGACTTGAAAAGCATTTATTTTATTTCATTTTGTTGTGTATTAGTGGTTAGACAATCATGTGCTTTACAAAGTGGTGCCTCCACCCCCAAATATTTCAAGTACCACCTGGCACCATACAGAGCTATTACAGTATTCCCGGAATAAGTATTTTTTTCAATGACGGTTTTGCAGCTATTTTTAAAGTTAAGTAAGTTGACCCATGAACAACATGGGTTTGAACTCCGCTGGTCGGCTTATATGTGGATTTTGTTTTTTCAGTAAATACAGTCAGCCCGTTCTATCTGGGGATTTCTCATCTGAGGATTCAGTCAACCCCCATGGAAAACAGTATTTTCCCATACAGACTGCGGAGTCCAGCCACAGATCACAAACACCGTTTTCTCTCTGACACTGGTTGAATCCTTAGATGCGAACCCGCCCACTGTAGAGTCCAGTTAAACTGAGATTTGGCAGGCGAGGGCCGGCAAAAGGGAGATGTTGGTCCAAGCTCCTGAGGATCACTCTATTCTGGATTTGCTGGGGTTGAGATAATGAAGCAAAGTGCATCTCCTCAACACGAGGCAGTAAAATATTTTAGGTACTTGACCTTTCATTGCTCTTATTGTTAATAAAATCATGTCCGTCTTAAGAGTGTGCAACTGAAATTGCTTATTTTATTAGTTGGAATTTTTGCAGAACCAAACCTGGGCTACCTCATTTTAAAATACAGGCGCAGTAAGTAGCTAGGAACTTACTAGAGATTATTTAAAAGACAACGACTATCTTATCCCTGCTCTGAAAAAGAAAAATCTATTTGAGAAATTGTTTCTGAAATTATTCTTTTGTGTTACATATTCACTGTCTCTGACTGGATGATTAAAATATAACTTGTTAGGATGGCTACTGTCAGTCAAACAGAAAACAAGTGTTGGCAAGGCTGGGGAGAAATTGGAACCCTGGACATGGTTGATAGGAATGTAAAATGGTACAGCTGCTGTGGAAACCAGTATGGTGGTTCCTCAAAAAAATTAAAAGTAGAATTACTCTATGACCCAGCAACTCTCCTTCTGGATATGGGCCCGAGAGAATTGAAAGCAGGGTCTTAAAGAGATATTTGCTCACCCACGTTCATATCGCCATTATTCACAGTAGCCAAAAGGTAGATGCAGCAATCTAAGTGGCCATCGGTGGGTGACTGGATAATCAGAACAGAGTGCACACGTACAGGGACTATTACCCAGCCTTAAAAAGGAAGGCAATGCTGAAATACCCTCCTCAGGGAAGAACCTATGCTAAGGGACATAGGCAGCCACAAAAGGACAAAGACAGTGTGATTCCACTTAGATGACGTGCCTAGAGTAGTCAGATTCATAGAGACAGAAAGTACAGTGGTGGCTTCCAAGGACTCTGGGGACAGGGAGAGTGGAGAGTGTTGTTTAAAGCATATAAAGTTTCAGTTTTAAAAAATGAGGAGTTCTTTTGTTGTTGTTAATCCTCACCTGAGGCTATTTTTCCCATTGATTTTCAGACAGAGTCAAAGGGAGGGAGGAGAGGGGGAGAGAGAGAAACATCGATCGGTTATCTCCCAGAAGCACCCAGACCGGGGTTGGGGAGTCGAACCTTCAACCGAGGTACATGCCTTTGACTGGGAATTGAACCCACAAAACTTTGGTCCATGGGCCGACACTCTCACCACTGAGAGTTCTGGAGATGGATGGTGGTGATGGTACCACATGAGGAATATATATAATAACCACTGAAAGTATACTTGAAAATGGCTAAGATGGTAAATTTTATGGTATGTATAGTTACCACAATAAAAAAAATGGGGGGATGTAACTGTTGTTGCAAGTTAGGGGTTTGCCTATTATTACAGTTTTCCTGAAGCAGCTTTACTTAACCTGTTACCGATGGAACACATTCGCAGATTATCATTGTGAGGTAAATGGAGGAGGAGGAGGAAGCAGAACCTAACATTATTGGGAGTGTAACGAAGTGTCTTGATTTGAGGATTGAGGACAGCTTAAGGCACTGGAACACTGAGAGACAGTTAGCTATCTAAAAGGTACACTTGGCCCAAGCTGGTTTACCTCGGTGAATAGAGAGAGCATCAGCCTGTGGGCACATATTCAGATTGTGGGCTCAACCCCCAGTAGGGGGCATGCAGGAGGCAGCTGATCGATGATTCTTTCTCATCACTGATATTTCTCTGTCTCCCTCTCCTGTTCTCTCTGAAATCAACAAAGAAATGTATTTTTAAAAATCCTATATAATAAAAGGCTGATATGCAAATTGAATGGCAGAACGACCTGTCGCTGTGACACACATTGACCACCAGGGGCAGACGCTCAGTGCAGGAGCTGCCTCCTGGTAGTTAGTGCTCTCCCAGAAGCTGGCTCACAGCTGCCAAGCATAGCAAGAGTTGTGGGAGCCACTCCTGCCTCTGCGGCAGTGCTAAGGATGGACTGCGAGAGGGTGCGGGCCAGGCTAAGGGACACTACCCCTTCCCTCCCCCTCCCCCAAGTGTGCCATTTTCTTGCACCGGGCCTCGATAAATAAATAAAAGGTAAATTTGCCTCGCCTATGCCCTAGTGAGCAGAATGCCCTAGAGTGAACCAGTCCAGAGGCGCTCTACTTCTTTGTGGGAAGATGACCTCAGTCTAGAACAGCGGTTCTCAACCTGTGGGTCGCGACCCCTTTGGGGTCAAATGAGCTTTTCACAGGGGTCGCCTAAAACCATCGGAAAATGCAGTTTACTGTTGTCATATGAAGACTGTTACCCATGCTACACCACGCTTCAAGACAAAATTAGAAATAAATATTTCACAATATCTAATTGTGATTATCACTATGCTTTAATCATGTTCAATTTGTAACAATGAAAATACATCCCGCATATCAGATATTTACATTACGACTCATAACAGTAGCAAAATTACAGTTACGAAGTAGCAACGAAAATAATTTTATGGTTGGGGGTCACCACAACATGAGGAATTGTATTAAAGGGTCGTGGCATTAGGAAGGTTGAGAACCACTGGTCTAGAGTAACTTATGCATTATTTGATTTCTCATTTTAAGAATTTTTTTTTGAGTACCTACTGTGTGCCAGGCGTAGGATTTAATGGTAGCAGTGAAAAAGACAGAGACATAGCATATTTTAATTTTGGACAAACAGCACCTCAGTTTTCACAAGTTAGGCATTATTTTTTATTATTATTGATTGATTGATGTGAGAGAGGAAAAAAACATCAATTTGTTGTTCCACTTATTTAGACATTCACTGGTTGCTTCTTGTATGTGACCTTATTGGGGATCGAACCCACAACCTTGGAGTATCAGGATGGTGCTCTGACCAACTGAGCTACCCAGCTACTTGGCCAGGGCTTAATTTTTTTATAATCTAGTTATTGATAAATATGTTAACTTCTCATTCCTTTTTAATATTTGCCTAAGAACATTTTCTGTAATCTCTCTTCGAATACAGAGCTGTATACATAATTTTAACTATTTGATTCTAGTTGTTTAGAGTTTGCGATTTTAAATAGATGAGTATATTACCCAACTCTAGATAATAACTTATGAAGTGATATTCTTTTTCATTTCTCTGGTGTCACTTGTATTTTAGTGTATGTTATTTGTGATCTTGTTCTAAAGATTTGATTTTGGGAGACAAGAAATAAATATGAGTGTCAGTTGGTTTTATAAGTATATAAAATCTAAAACAGTTGATTTCAAATTCTGCTCTCACCTTATTTTCTAGAATGGGTTCTGTATAAGTGAACCCTGTCAGAACTAGAGAAAAGAAGCTATGAAGTAATAGCTTTAGCTATAATCTGACTGCATTTATATTAAAGGGAACATTGGGGCAAGGAATATTAAAGTGTTGATATGAAGGTATTTAATATCTATTAGGTGGAAATTGTTATTTACACTTAATTAGGGTTATTGTGCGGGGCATGCTGTGAAGAGCTGTTATATTAACGAGTTTTTATTATTGCAGGAAGTGCTGTCCCTTTAATGTTGCCTTTCACTTGGGTGCCAGAGGCAGCCCGGGGAAGGATGAGCAAAACCTGCCTTCTAGCAGGATCTGCTTTTATGGCTGGTGCGGGGGTGGCAGGGAGAGAAGTTGAGTCACATCGGTGTGAAATTGTAAAGGGTAAGAGCGCCTAAAGTTGTGAGTTTTTTTAATCACAGAGTTATTTTGTCTGGAATCTGAACTATAATAATAAAGTTGAAAATAGCCTTTCTCCCACTTTTTTTTTATATGTCTTCCTCTAGGCTTCAACTTTCTACGATACTAGAATAAATTTATGAAGTTGAAGCTGTTTCCAAGTTCTCTTTTAGAAGAAAAGGATACTTTTATAATATTTTGATAACCTCAGAGATACTCTTTATTCTTAGGTATCTGTGTGTGGATACATAAATGGCTGGTGATAGAAATCGAGGCATTATTGTTTAATTTCCACATTTATGCATGTACCATGAATTCAGGTATTGGGTTAAGAA
This sequence comes from Lasiurus borealis, assembly GCA_004026805.1. Lineage (NCBI taxonomy): Eukaryota > Metazoa > Chordata > Mammalia > Chiroptera > Vespertilionidae > Lasiurus > Lasiurus borealis. The sequence goes on from PVJN01003267.1 coordinate 59,229, forward strand.
CCGGGGATGTGAAACACACAGCTCCTCTCCTCAGATTGCTCCCAGTCTAGTCCTAGTTACACAGAAACACTGACCCCAACAGTTAGGAACCGTGGGTTAGGCTCTGAAGCACAGGGATATGGGGTACCTAACCCACATATGGGAGCAGGCATAGTCCGGAAAGGCTTTCTGAACGAGGGGATCCCTGACATGAGCCTTGAAGGATGAACTAGCCAGATAGAGGGCCATATTCAGAGGAGGAAGAACGTAAGAGAAATACTGTGTCACTGGAACTGCCCGGGGCAGGGGCCGGAAGAGTGAGGGTGGGGGTGACTCTGACAAGCATGCGAAAGCCAGATTCTGTGGTCGGCTGGCTCCACTTACCGTTAGGATTCCCCCCCTTTGGGAAATGGGAATATTTGAGAATTTGAATCAGGGAAGTGGCACAATGGGTTGTGCATTTGGAGAGACTGCTCTGGCAGGAGCAAGAAGCGCGGATGGGCAGAGTGACAGACTGGAGGCAGAGACAGGTTCCTGTCTCTAAGAAGGAGATGAAATCTCTCTCCTGGAGGAGGAAGGGAGCTAGTAGGTATTTGCCTGATGGAAAGCCGCCACAGAGTAAATGCCAAAGAAATGGTAACTGGTTTCCAGTCATGAGATTTGACCATCGGCTGAGACAACAAACATGGCGCAGTGGGCATGGAACCCAAGCTTCACCAGAGGGATTTTTATCTCCTCTGTTCTCTACTCGTTTCCCCTCGTGTCTAGCACTGTACCCAGCACGTAGTAGGCCCTCAACCATTTGTTTATTTCCGACCCCCACCCCCCAACCATTTGCTAAATGGATTAATGACTTAACTTTGAGAATTTGGTTTTGGACTTTTAAATTAGAGATATCTAAACGAGTTGACCATTATTCGGCAGTTGGTTTTCTGTTGTTAATCCTCAACCAAGGATATTTTTTCCACTGATTTTTATAATAAGTGAAAGAGAGGGGGAGGGAGGGGAGTGGCAGAGGAGGGCAGAGAGAGTGAGAAACTTCCATGTGAGAGAGATGCATTGATTGCCTCCTGCATGCACCCCTACTGGGGCCCAGATCAAACCTATGATCCTTCAGAACTCCGGCCAACCTCTAATCCCTTAGCAGCCCCGGCCAGGGTGGCAGTTGCATTTCTTGATCTGGAGTTCAGGTGACGTGGACCGGACCCAGAAAGGTGGAGGTCAGGGTAAATGGGAGGCAATTCAAACAGCGTATTCAGTAGTCTTGAACTCTTTTGAGGTCTGTACCCTTTGGAGACTGATGGATCCAATGGATCCTCTGCACAGACGTGTACATATGTAAACAAATGCCCACAGGGGTGTCTGGGTGGGGAGCTCTCCCCCTAAGGGGGAGAACCTGTGGCATGCAGTTAATAGACGTCTGAGGGCACCTCCAGCAATAGCAACATTTATAGGGCGGACAGGAAGAAAAGGAAGAAGGAAGTCAGTGAACACGAAAAGAGGAAAAGCCGGAAAGACTGGTATCCTTTTAAGTGAGGATTTCCTAAAGGTGCGAGTGCCAAAAACCACAGACAAGTCAGAGAAGATGTGAACGATCCATTGAATTTGACCAGCTGAGGTCTTCGGTGACTCCAGTAAGATAATTCCCATTGAATAGGATGGGGGAAAGGAAGCTAGAGTTGGGGGATTGCATAAAACACCAAGGAAGCGATGGAGAAATTGAGACAACTAGGAGAAATTCTTTTATTTAACACACTCGAGGCCCGGTGCACGAAATTTGTGCACTGGGGTTCGGGGGTCCTCTCAGCCCGGCCTGTGCTCTCTCGCAGTCCAGGACCCCTCGCTGCTTACCGCCTGCCTGCTCGCTGCTCCTTAGCGCTGCCGCAGAGGTGGCACTCGCCAGCCATGAGCCCAGCTTCTGGCTGAGCGGCACTGAGTGTGTGCCCTCTGGTGGTCAGTGAGCATCATAGCGACCGGTCGTTCTGCCCTAATGGTGCTCAGGCTTTTATCCTATAGATGTTTGTTGAGTACCTACCAGGCCCTCTGCTGGAGGCTGGGGGTTGAACCATGCGGGTGGGTGTGGTCTCCTTTCTTAGCTGACATCCGTACTCTGTATTTGCTGTACCACTTCCCCAACCCCATAATCCCTGCTCCCCCCCACCCCCTGAAAAAGCCCAGAAATGAGTTTCTCCTTGGTGCACACCGGGGACTCTGGATCTGCTGGATCAGAGCCAGGCCATTCAACTGTCTTCTCTCTCCGGCACCAGGGAGCAGATTGTCCTCTCCGGTGTCAGCCTTTAAAGTCAGGGACACACTTGACAACATCCTTGAGTTTGTCCAGGGCTCACAATGATCCTGGTGTTCAGTGAGTTTATAAAAATCACTTTAATATTTGTTTTTGCTTCAGCTCATACTAACTTGTGCTAACGACTTGCATAAGCTCATCATTTGCAGTATTAAATGTCGGTCCTAAATGTAGAAAAGAGGCATCAATTCTAGGCCTAAGGAAACCTTTCTCCTGATCTAATCCTAGACTTTTTGTATGTGGGGATCTCTCATTTGCCTTTTTATTTACACACACACACACGCACACAGAATTCTCTTGAGGCCTTGTCTTTATGTGTAGAGGCTGCTTCAAGATAGCGGTGCTTTCTTTCCTAAGGGTAGTATGTGTGTGTGTGTGTGTGTGTGTGTGTGTGTGGTATGTGCGGGGGGGGCAGGAATTCGGGGAGTCTCTTCTTGGTGTCTGTTCTTTTGCCCCTGGCACTATAATGGGCCAGTGGATTGAGAGAACGGTGTACAGTGATTCTCAGGTTTATTTCTTATATTAGGACTAAATATATAATTATCCCCTAAATAGGATTTAGATTCTCCAAAAGTACCTCAGGTTGCCCCTACTTCAGCGAAATTCACCTGCCTCTTTCTGCTTACTCACTTTGCCTTTTCAAAAATCTGACTGCGTTTTATCTCCTAATGGCTTTTCAGTTGCAGAATTTAGAGAATGCAATATGTTCCGGCTTCCAGATCATTTCTAAATGTGTTAAATAAGAACAAGCCGAGGACTGATCTATTTCTTTCTCATCCTGTTTTTTTCCTAACGTTTAAAGATTCTTTATATATTACGGATTATAGCAAAAGTATACAGATGTCTGCAAAATGCCCAAAATAGCGCTCTTAGGTATTGTAGGTATCAGTAAATAGCGCTGATTTGCCAGTTTCTCTAGGATCTATAGATTGTTAGTTCCCGTCTTCTTCTCTTTTAGAGATTTTTATTGATTTCAGAGAGTAAGGGAGAGAGAGAGAGGAACATCAATGATGAGAGAGAATAACTGATTGGCTGCCCCCTACATGCCCATCCACTGGGGATTGAGGCCTGGGCATGTGCCCTGACCGGGAATCGAACCATGACCTCCTGGTTCATAGGTTGACACTCAGTTACTGAGCCACACCTGCCAGACTCCTATGTTTACAGAATTATTTAAATGATTATTAATTTGAATGGGAGAATGATGGTATTATAATTGTTGTGTATCAACCAACATTATTATACAGTAAATTTTTGATAAATGTGGTTATACATTTTGCCAAACAATTCTTATAGAGACAACAAAAAACTAAATATTCTCAATGTGATTTGTGGCTTTTAATTTTTGTTTATTTTAAAAATAGGAAGCTTAATTTTGGAATGAATCTCTTTGCCCTTTGGGTAATCTGTTAGAGATTATAACATAATAAATATAGCATAACTAAAATGTATATTGGAATGCTAAAAAAATTAGAAAGTCTATTTTATGAGACAAATACGAAACATCACAAACTCATTAGACATTCACATAGATTGTTCTATTTGAGTATTTAAGAATATAAAGTAGGGAGATTATAAAATTTACATTCAGAGGTCAAAACTTTTCCAAGGTCATTTACTTGGAAAGGGCCCAGTTAGAACTTAGGCCAGGACTTCTGCACTGAAGCACATCTTTGGTGCTTTTTTTCATTATTTCCTTTCGATAAGAGAAACTCTCACACTCAGTAAATATTCTCCCAAACCTTGTATGTCTATAGCACTCTCTAGTACCAGTTACTGATTACAGTGATGGCACACATGTCCAGTGTGGACGTAAGAAAGGCTTATGTTTTCCATAGAGGCTGGAATACAGTAGCCGGGGATCACACAGGGTAAACTCGCAGCTAACCGGAATTTCCAACGAAGCCAGAGCTTCAGCAGTCACGTTTACGCAGACAGCTTTTTCAGAATCCGCGTTTTTCACCGTAGAAAAAATAAGCGCTCCAATTCCCTTCCTCCTCTCTTCTAGTCCTTTCAGTCCTTGGACTTGGTTTAGTGCAAGCAGACGCTGGCATATTCCCTCCTCCCATTCCTTGCAAACCTTTCCAGTCCATGGCCATTCTACAGCTTTTTACGTGTTTCATGAAATCCACTACCTCTATAAACTGGGCATCCATGGAAATACATGCTTAAAAATTTTTTTTTGTTCTTCTCTTGTTGATTATATATGTATGGCTGGAATACCCTAAATCTGTATGCACTATTGTAAGCTGCAATGCTTCCAGCGCCACATGGCTCATGCCACCATCGCGGATACTCACTCCTTAAAATATGCCTGCACATGGCGCCCGCCCCTCCCCCTCTCCCCATCTTCCCGCACACGCGCACACACACGCGCACACACACACACACGCGTGCGCCCGGCACACCCGCACCGCGTTCCCGGCGGCCCGCGCCGGAGCCGGAGCCGGAGCCTGCGGGCGGGGCGGGGAAGGGGCGGGCCCGCGCTGATTAATTGCCCGCGGCGCTCCGGGGTGGGGCCTCCGCAGCCATCTGCCCGGGAGATGGGAGGGAGCGGGCGCCGGCAGGAGGGGGAGCGGCTGGCGGGGAGGAGGAGAAGGCAGAGGAAGAAACACTAGAAAGAAGAGGAAGAGGGAGCGGAGAGGAGCCTCCACCTGAAAGCGCGAGCGGGGGGCGGGTGGAAGGAAGGTCGCGGACCGTGCGCCCGGGCTCGGCCGCCGCGGAGGCGCCTGGTCCTCCGCCCGGTGTATGGAGAGGAAGAAAATGGTAACTCAGGTGAGGGCTGGGGTCCCCCGCGGCCGGGGCCCGCGGAGAGGCGCGGGGGTGGGGTCCGGCCAGGGAGGTTCGGCATCATTGTCTCCTAAGAGGACCCGGGCTTATTGTGGCCACTGGCAAGTGTGGCGCGTTGGGAGTCCTGAGAGCGAGGGAAGGAGAGATGCATCGCAGCCTTTCTCTCTCTCTCTCTCTCTCTCTCTCTCCCTCCCCCCATCACCCCCTCCCCCTGTGGCAGATCCCTGTTTCCTGTTCGGTGCAGCTGCAGCTCAGGAAAAGCCTGAGGGATCTGTCTACCTCTTTGTCTTGTTCTGGGAAGAGGGAGGGAGGGGGAGAGAGAGAGAGAGGGAGAGGGACTGCAGAGGTGGGAAGAGGCTGCCAGAAGCGGGGAGAGGGGCCGGCTGCCTTTTAAGAATCGCAGAATTCCGCACCGAGAAACCCGATCCCCGGCCGCTCGGGTCCCCAGAACCGGCCATGGGCGTGCGCTCGGCGGCTGTCGCTGCGGATGCCTGTTAACGGCGAGGACGGGAGCGCTGCCGTTCCCCGGCTTTGTTCCCGGCGGGGGATGTCCTCCGCGGGAGCCGCGGGAGCGGGCAGGTGCAGCGAGGCAGGTAAAGCGCCTGACAGGACGGATGTGCGTGTCAGTGACAGTCGCGGGCATTAAAGGCATTTGAAGGAGAGGGAGTGGGGAATGGGAGGTCCCCCCCCGCACCCCCTCTCTCTCTGCCTTTGCTTAAGCCACGCAGTCTCCGCTCTGCATTTCAGCAAGTCATCCTCACCAATGGAAGGGGCGCACTCTCCGAGGTCCCCTGGCCGTGCCCTCTCTGGTCGCACCCTTTTGTGCGATCCTGTGTATAAACGGGGTGAGGACCACGCCGCCTCACTGAGAAACCTCTCGCGCTGTGGGACGTGCGTGTCCTTCAGCTCCGGCTGAGAGTCGCTTTCACTGCAGGCCTTTCTGCTCCGCGGGGAGATGTCCACACTGGACAGTGCTTTCCTTTTAAGGAGGGCGCCCCTTTTTTGTATTCTCTCTGCCTGCCTCTCCAAGTCGCCACCGGAGGGCGGGCGAGAGGGAGCCAGCCAGCCGGGCCGCGGCGTGGGTCTGAGCTGGGCTCCTCCGGTATGTTATATAATATAAGGCCCCGCAGCCCCGCTGGCGGGAGGGAAAGCGGATTTTCTCTACGTGACCCGGCGGGAAGGGACCTTCCAAAGAACCTTCCCCAAAGTGACTTTCGCCAGGTCCGAGTGGGGAGGTACCAAGAAACCTCCCCCTCTTTTAGACAGTGGAGACCCTCGGAATATTTTCTCTTCTGTTTCTTACCCTTCGTGGCCAGTCTAATGAACTCTTTTAGATATTGCTCTACTTTTAAAAATATTTCCATCGAGAGGAAACCTGTTTCTGCGTGGTCTTTGTTGCTTGGGAGATGATCCTTGTTAACCTTGGAGCCCTCATTCAATTTTCATTAACTGGCACTATCAGAGGGCACTGGCTCTGTTCTCTCTCAGCTGTTACCGAAGGCTTTTCAACTACTGGCCTTTTCGTTACATATGTTTTTAAATCCGTGAGAGAGTTACTTAAACTACGACTCTTCAGACCTCTGGGAGCATGCCCCCTGAGTTTCTAGAGGCGCTGGTGCAGCGTGGGTAAGCACAGGCGGGACTGCACAGGGGTATGCACACTTAATACTGTGGCCTCACTATTAGTATTTAAGGACCCTGTAATTTTAGGAACGAAGCAGAAGAGATATAGAAATAGTAGAGGAATGTTGAGGAGGTGAAATAGATAAACTAAAATCATTACCATTTTTCTCAGAATGGGCTGAATGCCGAAGGAAACTTGTCTCTGCCCCTCCTGAATGTATACAGTGGGAAAGTATGTATCAAATTTGTCAGTTTTCACTATCCCATCATACTCGTGTTGGTGTACACTTTCTCTGTTAATGTAACATGCGTAGTTGTTGGTGATCGAGAGAAAAAAAATCAAAGGACATACCAGATGGGCCGGCCAAATGTTTGCCTCTCTTGTGGGTGTGTTTTGGGGGGAAAGGTGTTTTTTTGTTTTGAGAGGAACTTGTTGTTTTGATTGTCAAGCCAGACATCGAATCTAAATATACGATAATGATCTGTTGCATGAATATCTAAATCAAAACTGTCTGGGCTGTTAGGGTTTGGTTTTCCAAGTTAGACGGTTGTTTTTTATATTTAATATCTTGATTCGTTTATTAGGAAAATTATTTGGATGGATTTCGCCATTTGTCACCTAAATTCTGCTTCTCCGATCTTAACATTTCTCTGTCCCTCAGTCTCCATCACTCACCCAGTGCGACAGGGAAAAGGCTCTCAGCGGGTGACATTTTCACCATACGATGCAGATCTGTGTCAGTACATGCACGGTGTGTGCACTTCATTATTATACACGCTCTACTTTAATAAGGCCTCTTTTCTGTTTACTTAGCAAACTATGTGGTGATTTACAATAAGTAATCAGTGCTTTGCCTTAAAAAAGCAAATAGGAATTTAATCATAAAATGTTAATATGGCCTGACTGGGTGGCTCAGTTGGTTGGAGCTTCGTTCTAAACACTAAAAGCGGTTGCAGGTTTGATACTCGGTCAGCAACTGATTGATGTTTCTCTCTCACATCTCTTTCTCTTTCTCTCAAAATCAGTAAAGACATATCCGCCAGTGAGGATTTTTTAAAAAAGCAAATAGGAATTTAATCATAAAGTGTCAATATGGCAGACATTGCTAGCGCCATATATTTTATAACTAGGTTTTTCTCTTGTTCCTGTCTATATTGTAGTAGTATTTCACCGAGATAACGCTTCTTTCTGAACATGTGAACCACATCATTGTGTCTTCTGACATCTATGCAGATAACAATGTGGGATTGAAGGAAAAGAGGAAAAATCCTTTTTATAATCCGTGTGAAATTAGAACAACAAAATTTGCAAATGACGCCGACTCCGATTAATTTTTAAAAATGGTTAGCCAGACTCGGCCTCGGTTGCATTATTTGCTGCTGAAGGGAGAATATACCGAGCAGAAAGGCAAAGATTTTCCCGTTGGACGAGAAAGAAAATCTCTAACGCTCCCCTCGAGTGCAGGGCTGCCAGTTTCCGCGCAGCACAAAGCCCGCCCTCCCTTTCTTGGACAGCTCAGTGCTTTGCTGGCATTTTCTTCCAAATCTGTTTTCCATCAGGACCCAGAGGAGGGGAGGTGTGAAGACGGAAGGGAGGTGGGGAAGGGGTGGCTGTGCCTTTAAATAGTGCAGCGGGCCCATGTGGCAGCCGCCGCTCGGAGTGTATTCTTTTGTAATGAATCACCGCTGCCATTGTCTGCCTCTCCCCTTTGTAGCCGGGCGCAGGCTTTCACCTGAGCCGCTGCCAGTTCGCTGGCCTCCCGGGTGGCTGGGGGGAGAGGGGCTGTGCCTTCTGGTTCCACTAAAGGCAGATAAGAGAGCAGGTAGGTTTGGCCCTGTCCCCGCCTTTTTCCTGTCCTTTCTCGGGCTTTTGTTTGTGGGTTTCTTTGAAATGACTTGGAGTAAGGAATCCATTCTTTGGTTTTGCCGAGCACATCCCCTTTGCTGGGATTTTTCGAGTTCTCCTCGATGGTTCCGTCTCCATTTTGTGGCCTCGCTGGAAAGTGATTCCCTTCGTGCGCCTGCCAGTTCCAGCCGAACCCCGTCCCCCCTCCGTCCCCGGAGCTGCGGCCCACTCTGTTTGTGTTGGCACGCTCTCCGCTTTCTGTGCGCTGCGCGGGCCTCTGGGAAGCGGGCGATGCAGGCGGGGATGGTGGGTTGGAGAGTAATTTATGTGCCTTTACCGTGAATCAGAAAAAAAGAAAAAAAGCCTCACTTTTTCCAGAGGTTGAGTTTCTTTCTGAATTCTTCTGCACTTCTCCATCTCTTCGGTTAGAACCATTTCCTCGCCAAGACTGGCTCCTGAAAAATACGCTGTTAGTTTTCCTGAAAAGACACTCAGAATTCCATAAATCTCTCTGATTAACTTTGACTCATTAAATGGTTTTTCGGCCCATCCACAGGTCCCCACCTCAAGCACACACCCCTTCTGCCCTTCCCTTTATTTATTTCTTTCCTTTATCTTTCTCCTTAGTTTTGCAGTTAGGTCAGCTTAGCATTTAAGCATCCGCTGCTCAAGTTTGTGTCGCTACAGAGACATCTCTCAGCTAAAAGGTGAATGACACGCCGCATCCCTCTGGGTGTTTTTTGGACATTTGTGAGTGGCATCACACAGATCCTCCCTAGGGGCCGGTCACAGAGCTGGGACAGCCCCATGCCCACCAGCGTCCTTCTGTTGGCCGCTCCTCTGGACTCTAACTGTGATGGTGTCCCCAGCATTCCCTTCTGGAGCCATAATTCCTCCCCCTGCCCCTCTCCCCGCAACATTCCCAAACACTGTCAGGTCTTCCTTAGACATTTCTGCGCCACGCCTCGCATATGAGATCCCACGGCAGACACAATGGATGTGGCGTCCCTGCAGTGGATGGTTTGCTGGTTTGAAGGTAGTGACTCGTACCGACTCCGGGCTCGCTCCTCTCTGTGAGCCCGGAATTGCCGTCTGCCGAGCTGTATTGTTTCCGTTTTCAGATGCTTCCACGACCGTCTCTTCCTTTTGGAACGATTGAATTCAGGGCACCTTTTGGCGTCAAATAAGTCATTAGAGGTCATGGCCAGAGTGAGCCATTTAAAATGCAGGTCTGATTTTGCCACTCCCGGGCTTAAAACCTAGTTGTTTCCCTTCAGCTCTCTTTCTGTGTTCTCTCTCTCTGTGTGTTCTCTCTCTTTCTGTGTTCTCTCTCTTTCTGTGTTCTCTTTCTGTGTTCTCTTTCTGTGTTCTCTTTCTGTGTTCCCTCTCTTTCTGTGTTCTCTCTCTTTCTGTGTTCTCTTTCTGTGTTCTCTTTCTGTGTTCCCTCTCTTTCTGTGTTCTCTTTCTTCCTGTGTTCTCCCTCTTTCTGTGTTCTCTTTCTTTCTCTGTTCTCTCTCTTTCTCTGTTCTCGGTGGAAATGCTCTGCTCTCAGATCTCTGACTTCTCGAGGAGAGCTCTTTGTTGACCTTCCTCTCAACTTGAAACCTCCCGTCACTCCCTATCCCCCTCCCCTGTTTTGTCTTCGCTGATTTTTAGTGCTTATTGTTACTTTTTGTGTTTCTTTTCATTATCCATACCCTTTCCCACCAAAAGGGTCAGGGACCTTTGTCAGCAGCCCGTTATATTCCTGGTGTTTAGAACTGTGCCTGGAGTGCGGTCATAATAATAGCTAAGTATCTAGCCCTTATATCTATGGTTATCAGGTACTGTCCTAAGCACTTCACCTCCATTAACTCGTTGAATCCTCCAGCACCTCTACAATTACCCATAGTACAGAGGCGGAACCTGAGGCATGTAATGGTTTGGGAGTTTGCCCAAGTTTATATAGCTACTAAGTGATGTTATGGAGATACATTTCCACAGACTGGTTTGGCAGTCCGTACCCCTTTTTTTTTTTTAAAGAGGGGTTGTTAGGGTTAAGGAATGCATACTCTTAACCACTGCACTTGAATCCTCTTGTAGGTATTACATAGTCCTAAATATTTGTTGAATATGTAAATGAATTAATTTAGTTGAGACTGATTTCTTCTGGAATTGTCATCTCTGGTTTACTCAAGGTTTTGATGGAATACTTACACTAAAAGGGAATTTGCTATTGAATAAAATGAATTCATTATTATAATCCTCTATAATAAAAGTCTAATATGCAAATCAAGTGAACAGCAGAATGACTGGTTGCTATGATGCACACTGACACTAGGGGGCAGACGCTCAATACAGGAGCTGTCCCCGGTGGGCAGTGCACTCCCACAGGGGAGCGCCATCAGCCACAGGCCCGGGCTCATGGCTGGCGAGTGCAGTGGCGGTGGTGGGAGCCTCTCCTGCTTCCGTGGCAGCTAAGGATGTCTGACTGCTGGCGTCAGCGGTCAGTTAGACATACTGCAAGGGCTCCCGGGCTGTGAGAGGGCACAGGCCTGGCTGAGGGACGCATTCCCCCGCCCCCCCGTGCACGAATTTTGTGTACCAGGCCTCTAGTATTACACAAAAATAGGTAACATTACAGAGTACATATTATGCATCAGGCACTACGTCTATGCCTTATATATTATGTCATGTATTCCTTTTAGCAGCCTTATAAGTATTAATATCCATATTGTAGAAATTAGGAAACAGGAGTACAGAGAGGTTAAGTAGCTGCCTCAGGTGTCAATACCAGGATCTAAACCCAGGAGTTTGGCTCTAGCTTCCCTGTTCTTAACGACTGGGAATAGCGACTGTTATTGAAATAACTTGATTTTTGCATATCTACTGTGTACCTATTTTGCATACAGATCACATTTATATGCATAACAATATTTGTATCATATATCACTTACAATCACCTTTTGAGGTCAGTGGTATTTTTTCAATTTTTTTCCATTCATTAGACTTTTGAGGTCTTGTAAGCAACCTGAGAGTTCTGGATACAGGCATTGGTAGGTTTCAAAATGGAGATCTATTTTAAGTTTGCACACATTTCCATTATACAACCAGCCTCATAAGATAAATAGTCCTATTGTTGGCCATTAAAAAGGAGAAGAGTTTTCCATATGATAAGCTGTTTTCATTATTGGCTTCTTACTCTTCCCAGTTCTGTCATACCAAGTCACACAGTTTAATTTCTCTTCATAAAAAACAAATATTTGAAGATGCTGGCTAAGGGTTCTGTTTAATCTTCTATTCTCTTGGCTCATCTTACCTGCTTCTTTGAATTATTCCTCGTAGATAGAAAAACATGGTTCGCAGGATCTTAACTGTCCTGGATTAATTGTGTCAATTTACCTGAATGACTTATCGTTTATATCTAATTACTAAGTAAAATATCAATATGAATGCTATTAAATATGGTATTTTGTTATAAGTGGGTTTTTTTTTACATGTTTGACTTTACTCCATTTTCAAAGCTTATTGATCATGTAGTGTTGTCAATAAGTTATAATTTCAAAAATAAGAGATATTATCCTCAACTCTTAAATAGAATATTGTGTTTCATTATAAAGCATGCCGTTGTCTGATTGGCATGAGTCTCCCTGCCTTTCAGCCTCTACGTCTTGCTCAGATCCCTCAAGAGTTTCTAACACTGAGTTTTTTATTTTAGAACTTATTTTGTAGAAATACTGTTTTGAAGATGCCAATTGGACCAACAAATGACATGATTGAAAATCAGCAAAAGTAAATTTAATCACTTCCCTTGAAATCTTGAAAAATTGTATCAAAAAAGTGTTAGAAAACAAAAATTGGGAATTAGTAGTCTTTTAAATCAGTAGCAACAGTAAAACGTGATCATTGAGAATAGAAGTAAAATATAACAAAATTAAACCCTGAAAGTATTCTGAATTAATGATATTCATTAGTAGTAATCAAATACCATAGAAATATTGTTAGATTAGCTTACATTGGCATATTTATTCTTTCCATCATGCCTCTTGAATTTTTCAGAGCTATCACTTTCAGAACATTAAAATAACATTTCTTGCTGAGACCAGTTTGGCTCAGTGGATAATAGAGCGTCAGCTTGCGGACTGAAGAGTCCCGGGTTCGATTCTGGTCGGGGGCACATCTCCACTGTGGGGCGTGCAGGAGGCGGCTGATCGATGTCTCTCTCTCATCGATGTTTCTGACTTTCTATCTCTCTCCCTTCCTCTCTGTAAAAATCAATAAAATATATTTAGATAAATAAATAAATAAATAAATAAAAAATAGCATTTCTTATTTAATTAATGGCTCAGGATATAGGTATAGCTGGGCTGCTATTAACAAAAAATATAGTTTTTAAAATTATAATTTGAAGTTATATAGCTAGAAATACTTAATTCATTCAGAATTACAGGATAAAGTTCTGCAACCAAAATTTAATATATAAAGGAATGTTTAAGTAGAAAATATGCTAATGTAAATCAATAATTATCTTACGAAATTACGAAGGATACTTTTGTATCCGCAAATTATATATAACTATATTCTCTTAATTAATATTGATTAGAGATCTCTTGTAAGAATTTTGGGAGAGGCAAACTGACACTCAAGAGGATGAGATTTAGAAAAATGTAACTTGGAGAGACATTCACATTCTGTAATGTCTAGATAGTTAATATTTTTGGCTCGGGAGCCACGCGCCTCGGTCACAACTGTCCAACTCTTGTGTTGGCGTGAAAGAAGTCAGATGATGCCTGAGTGTAAGGGGGTGGCTTTGTTTCAGTACAAACTTTATTTATGGACGCTGGAATTTGAATTCCATATACTCGTAGTTTCCAAATATTCTTCAGCTATTTAAAAGTGAAAAGTCACGCTTAGCTTTCAGCTTGTACGGAAATAGATGGTGGGCCAGCTTTGGACCAAAGCCATAGTTTGCCAGCCTCTCATTTAGAGCGATGCGGGTCCTCCCTATTTGTTTTAGGATAAAGAGAGTCCTCCCACATAGCTTGATATTAGGACACTGGACCGTGTATCTTGGATGCCTGTGGAACCTTGGGTCAGTGTGAAATCCCTGACCTGCTCTTTCATTCCTCCCCAGAAAAAGAGGGGATTTTTCTTTTTTCTTCACTTTCTCTCTCCTCTCATCCCCAAATCTGAACCACTTGCAATTCCCCAAGTATGGCATATTTTATAACTTCCTGCTTCTCATATATATTTTCTTCATGTGTTATGACTTTGGGCCAGAATACCTCTTTCTCCCTCATGATTAATGTCTTACCTAGAAGTTCAGATTAAATGCATGTTAATGCATTGGCAGGATCCTCTTTTAAAATGCAAATCACACCAAACAATAAATAAAAATAAATAAAATACCAATCAGGAGAGTTCATTTGAGTAATCAACATTCTAAGTGCTTATTACTGAAATCAGGTAATACTTAAAATATCATGTCTTTTTGGATGGACACTTTATTTGGAAGAAGGATTTTGAAGTAAACAGCTCTTTGGAGGAAAACCCATATCTCTTGCAGATGTTCCAGTGGAAGGCTGTGTATATGCAGAAGGTAGCATGTGGGTAAGTGGCATCGGACTTCTAGCTTCCTGGGAGGTCAGGAAAGAGAACCCCAATAAGTGTGTACAGGGCAGAGAGGAGTGGAAAGGGACAAGGAAGTTTTAGAATTTGGCAAACCATAGCCATAGTATATCAAATACAGCTCTCCTTCCACTCAAGATGACCGAGAGTTAGGTTCTTTGCATTCTAACTTTGAAAAGTTGTCAGCACACGTACATATATTAGACCATAATCATTCCATGTCATTTTCAAGGCTCCATGTTCACTGTGTCTTTAGTCTTCTTTTCCTCTCTGTGTATTTCCTTTTGGTGTTATCGAGTGTACTAATCTTTCCTTCTTTAGTGTTTCATCTGTCATTAATCTCATTCAATGTGGGTGTTGTTGTTTTTTTTAAATCTTAGACATATTGGTAGTTTTCAACTCTAGATTTTTTTATATTGATCTTTTTTTCTGTTTCTCAGGTCACATTTTTCTCTTTTACATACCATTTTTCTTGCACATAAGGAATACAGATATTTTGATGTTCTGTCTGCTAATTCTAACATTTATATTAGTTCTGGATCAGTTGCAATTGATTGATTTTTTTTCTACTATGGATTGCAATTTTCTGCTGCTTTGTATGCTGATAATTTTTTATTGTTCCTTTGTTTTTGTTTTTAATATGTTTTTATTGATGTTAGAGAAGAAGGGAGAGGGAGATAGAAACATCAATGAGAGAATTATTGACCAGCTGCCTCCCGCACACTCCCCACTGGGGATCAAGACCACAATCTGGACATGTGCCCTGACCTGGAATCGAACAAGTGACCTCCTGGTTCATGGGTTGACACTCAACCACTAAGTCACACCAGCCACACCATGCCTGGTAATTTCTGATTGGATGCCAAACATTGTGACTATTTCCTTGTAGGATGCTAAGTATTTTCAAATTTTTATAGATATTACTGAGCTGATTTTCATAGAAACAATTCGATCCTTTCAGTTCTTGTTTTTAAGTTTTGTTAGATACGACCAGAGCTCTCTTTGGTCTCTGGCCAATTTTCCCCCACTTGAGACCAGATTCTTTTTGGCACCCTAACTGATGCTCCTTAAATGTCCCGCTCTCGTGGAGAACAGGCTGTCTCCCTGGCACTGCGGAGCTCCTGGCACCGTTCCCTCCTGCTCTGTCCTTTGTCCAGCCTCAGGTAGTTCTCACGGACATGCGCAGATCGGTACTTAACTGGGCTCCTCAGAGTCCTCGGTGCAGCTACCTCTCTGCCATACTCTCCCCTCCGAACGCGGCTGTCCGGGCTTCTCTGGACACCTCGCTGGATCTCAGCGCCTGGAGACCACCGCTCTGCCTGGCCTCTCTCTGTCACTTCCTCCAGGCAGTCGGCGGGCAGTTCTAAAGCTCACCTCCGTGGTGTCCTGTCTTAGGGATCGCTGTTGTTCTGTCTACCGGACACTGCCTTGAGTGCTACTATTTTGTGTGTGTTTTTTTCTTTCTGAATCTTAGTTGTTTGAGATGGTCCTTGGTACTCCATCTTAATGGGAAGCAGAAGTGAGACCACTTACTTTTAAATGAAAATTAAATGGTATCCTGTTTAATATATTCCTAATCTATGAATAAAAAATCAGTTGAACAGTAATTTCAAGGAGTAGAACGCATAAGGGGCATACATAATTAAAATACAAGGTGAAATAGGGTAACTTACACGCGTATGATAGCAGTAAAGTGCCGGTAGAAATTCAGATGAGGAAAGAATTCGTTTGGGAAGTTTGGCTGACGCAGAGAGGGAGAGAGGAAAGTGAATTATGTCTGAATCTAGAACCAAATGCTTGAGTGTTGAATGCGATTCAGTGGTAGAATAGTTTCAGAGAGTGCTTAGGGCTGGTCAAACTAAACATAAAAATGATTAACCAAAATACATGCACAAGATCACAGGGAAAATAGAGATCATGTTTTTGTAATGAAGCATGTTCGTGGTCTCTTGTAGAAAAGGAGAAAGATCCTTTTCTCCTGTGGATTCCCTACTATTGCACTTCTAGCAGGTAAGGAAGGAGAAAAACCAAAGTACAATTTGTTCACTTAACCGGTGTGGAAGAGAGGGCGCTTCGGACTGTGAATACTTAAATCATTAAGGAACGTGGACGGCTGCGTAGAGCAGGGTCACCAACTTTCTGACCTCACGGCCCTCCAGTGGCATGGCCCACTGTTGGCCACCGCTGGAGGAGAGCTTTCTTGATTTCAGCGAGAATGGCTGCCCGACTATCATTTCGGGCAAAGCATCTGTGACCAGAAGTTCACCCAAGTGTATGCATTAAACTTCTCTCTCTGGAAGGACCAGGAGACATTTTTGAGAAAATGGAAATTTGGGGTGTGTTTTGGTTTAATTGCACTGAGCCTGTCTTCTTAATGATAAAAGGGTAACATGCTAATTAGACCGGATGTCATTCCAGACGTCCTTCCTGATGAAGCGGGAGGTCGGAGGGAACAGCCTGGGTCCTGAGTGCCAGAGGGTGGCCAGAGGGAAGTAGCCCAGGTCCCAGGTGCCTGCAGCAGCCCGGGTCCCGGGTCCCGGGTGCTGGAAGGGAGTGGGTGCCAGCGGCTGGGGGAAGGAAGGCCTAGTCTTGCATGAGTTTTCGTGCCTCGGCCCTCTAGTGCTTTATATAAAGCCTTTGGTAAGAAGAATGTGGTTCCCCTTTATTTGTATTGCTCTGGCTATTTATAGGAAAAAGAACATGAAAATTTTTAAGGTTATCACTCAGCTGTTAGGTCTTATATCGTGGACAGTATATATACTCTTGGCACTTTTTTTCTTCACAGTATTGATGGTAATTATCTCTACCACTTTTTTTTTTTTTTAAGCCAAAAGCAAAGGATTTTGTACATAGGATCACAGTTAGTTCTTAGCAGATAACCCATTAAGTAACTACCCTTCTCCTTTTCAGATAAAAAAATAAGGCGGCGAGAGGTTAAGTGACCTGTCCGTAGTCACACTGCTAATTGGGTTTGAACCCACGTTTATCATATTCCCAAGTTTATACTATTTACCTCTTTTCGGAGGGTGATGACTATTGTATACAGTTTAATAGGAAGAATGCAGGCCATAATATTTAATTTTTTTACATATAAGAAGAATCTGTAACTCACCTGTGGCCAAAACCTTAAGAAATGTCTACTAATTTTCGTGGAGCCTTAGGTTCCTCTGGGGTAACTGTAGAATTGATCAGCTTGACTCTTCTATAAACAACTTGGTTTCCTGAAATTTTGTCTCAGCACTGAGGTTTTCCAGTTCGATGGTTCAGTGTTTCATATGGGAATGTTTGTGCAGGCTGAGAGAGAAATCCAGCTATTGGCTGTTTGAGTAGCTCTTAGCTTCTCTGGGCAGGGGAACAGGTAAACAACTTAATGACACTTTGTTGATTGACTCCATTACAGAAGAAAATACTCCATTTCATATGGTAGTACGCATACTGTTTCTTCTCCCACTGTATCTGCTCCTCTGGTAAGGTCTTGTTATCCTAGGATCATATATTCTTGGAGCTAGGGTGGTCTTTTTTTAAAAAAATATATTTTATTGATTTTTTACAGTGAGGAAGAGAGAGGGATAGAGAGTTAGAAACATCGATGAGAGAGAGACATCGATCAGCTGCCTCTTGCACACCGCCTACTGGGGATGTGCCCGCAACCAAGGCACATGCCCTTGACTGGAATCGAACCTGGGACCTTTCAATCCGCAGACCGAAGCTCTATCCACTGAGCCATACCGGTTTCGGCTAGGGTGGTCTTTATTTTACAAGTCAGGATATAGATCTAGAGAGAAAGGGAAATTGTCCAAGGTCACATAGCAAGGTAATGGCAAACTGGAGTTAGAACTCATTTTTCCATAATCTCTGCCGGTTTTATCTCTACCCTCATACCCTCCTCGTAGGAAGTTCAGGCTTTTAACAAAAGATGTTTAATTTAGAGGCTAAAACATCAAGTCCATATGCTGCTCTTTCCTGAAAGGGAAAATGTTCAAGTGAGTAAAAACCGTGTATCTTGGGCACTCTTGGTTAGAAAATTGTTCTTGAATGAAGTTAGTCTAATCGATGTGATCATGATAATAACAAATTTCTAGCTATAAAAGTTTTTAAGTGGGAAGAAGAAATCGCTATGCCTTTTGCTATTTTTTTTTTTTTAATATGCTTGAAATTTTTTTGGGTCTTTGTTTTTGAGAGTTTGACTTGGCATGGAAAGATTGGAAGTATGGAGTGAAATCTGGGTATGTTTTGTTGCTAAGCAACCATTGAAGTATAGAAGTATAGACATCTTCTTTTGGTGCGTTAAGGGCTGATTTTAGACCTCCATTCTTAGTGTTTCTGCATGCCACCTTTCTCTATTGAGTATCATTCCTTACTCTGAGACAGGTTTTCCTGGTCTATAACGCCAGATGCTCTGTGATAGCTTCTTGATGATTCTCCCAGCAAAGGCCTCTGATTCCTTTTCTGTGTTTATTTGTCTCATTGTGATAAAGAATTACTTACTGCATCACCAGTGTGTATCTCATCGCTGTTCCTGACTGAAGGGTCAGAGTCCGTGGCAGGCCTTACGGATCCACGTGTTAGCGATTGGTGGGGTAACAGGAAATGTGTTCCTCCCTTCAGGCTGTGTTCTGATCTTGACACAGTTCAGTTCATGAAGAAAGAGGAACGTGTGAAGAGTTAGGCATTCTGATTGGTAAATACCTGATTTTTGTTTTATTTTCTGAGAGTGATCAGACCCTTGAAATATGTTCATATTTGTCAGGACTTAGAATGATGTGTTTACTTTTTTCTCTTCTTTATTTCTTTTTTTAAACCTCACCCGAGGGGCAAGGGTATTTTTTTCCACTAGAGAGAATGGAGGGGTGGGGAGGAGGAGAGAAGAGAGGGAGGGAACTGGGCGCCGCCATCTTCTGGGATATGACCGGCAATTAGCATATCCCCTGTTTATTGGCAGCGGATGCCGGCATTTGTGAGGGTGTGGTGGTCAATTAGCATATTCCCTCTTCCTTAAATAGGGTTTTTTAAAATGTAGAGCAAGACACAGGTGATTTCCTTAACCCACATTTCCTGGAAACAGCCTGAGACAACACTCACCTGCTGCTGCTTTTGAGGGAGCCCAGTCTCAGGGGAGCAGGGCTGAGGGAAGGGGCGGGGAAACCAGGAAGAAAGGGGCCAGAGCCTGGTGGCAGGTGTGCTGGTTGCATGGTTACAGTAGGAGCCCAGCGAGGTGGTATAGCGCTATTGCTCCTCTGGCCGGTCCATCCACAAGGCAGTGTGGGGGAGGGATTTTCTGTACCGGTTTCCTCTCCTCTTCTGCTCGGCCAGTTCCCATACACACAGTTAACACTCTTGCCCCTTCAGTGGCCTGCCTCCGGGAAGGTCCTGCCCGCCGTGTGCCCAGGTTTGCAGAGTGACCTGCCCCTGAAGCCTGGGGAGGGGAGAGGAGTCAGTAACCCTCAGTGGCAGCCACCCTCTGTCTCCTAAGAAATTATTGAAAGAGCATCACTCCCAGGAGGGCTGGCCGTAGGAAGGGTGGGAGACCTCTGCTTTTCATCATAAACAACTCTTCTTTACCCATTTGATTTGCTCTCCTTTACATGTATTCCATTTGATAAAAATAAGGATTAAATCAGCGGTTCTCAACCTGTGGGTTGCGACCCCTTTGGTGGTCGAACGACCCTTTCACAGGGGTTGCCTAAGACTATCGGAAAACACCTATTTCCCATGGTCTTAGGAACCAACACACCGCTCCTCGGTGTAGCAAAATGTAGCAATGTAGTTTACTGTTGTCATAGGAAGACTGTTGCCCATGCTACACCACGATTCAAGACAACATTTCATTTATTTGTCATTAGAAATAAATATTTCACAATATATAATTACATATTGTTTTTGTGATTAATCACTATGCTTTAATTATGTTCCATTTGTAACAATGAAAATACATCCTGCATATCAGATATTTACATTACAATTCATAACAGTAGCAAAATTACAGTTATGAAGTAACAACGAAAACAATTTTATGGTTGAGGATCACCACAACATGAGGAACTGTATTAAAGGATCGCAGCATTAGGAAGGTTGAGAACCACTGGATTAAATTGTAAAGGGAAAATTAATTACCAAAAACACCCTAGAAATGAATATCAAAGTACTTTTTCACATGCATTTGAAAAAAATGAACTTCGTATGTTGAAAAATAAAATCTAATTAGTAGTATAAATCAGGATCATCTTTTGTGAGAAAATGGGAAGTGGGACTTCTAGAATGGATCCTTTCTCTTGTATTACCCAGTCTTGCCTTACACCCCCTCATCATACAGTCAGTCCCCTAGGACTGAAATCTAGGGGGAGTCTGCCCCCCACCCCTGCCCATTGCCCGGCTCTGCTGATTCTACCTTTAGATCGTCTCTCTTCCCCTAACCTAGTTACCCCTGCCTCTGCTGCAGTGTATAGTCTTACCTACGTTCCATTAGAGTTTGCAGGATCCTAACAGATCTCTCTCTTCTCTTCCTCATGTCACTTACATTTTCCTGTGCTGAGTTTTGGTCTCTTTTTGTATTAACTTTAGGTTAATATGTTCAGAAATGACAGAAGTCTGTAGTTCTTTGTATAATTCACTGGGTCGTGTATATTTCCTTTAACAAAATCTATTGAGTGCTTTTAAGGCAGTCACTGGGGATACAAAGATGAATTAAACCTGGACAATAGCCATTGCTCAAAGAGTCCATGGTCTATAGAGGCAGCAGATGGGTAAATAAATAACTGTGGTCGAATAGAAGTGCTATAATAAAATTAGGTGTTAAGTTTAAGTATGGTTTTATTTTTTCCTATGTGGGTGAATCAGAGAAACATCAGGAAGCAGTGGATGATCAAACTCAGTAGGAAAGAGTATGTTCAAGTTGGTCAGATGGGTAGAAAGGAGAAAGGCTTTCTTAGCAGAAAGAATAGCAGGTGCAAAGAAACCGGAAATGAAACCGGTATCTTGCAGAATTTGCTACTCGGAAGACTACCACCTGTCATCTCTCAGTTGGGGTGTTAGGGTCGCCTCCTAACTGCTCTATCTGACTGTGCTGAGTATCATTAAACCCTGAATCTGACCACTGCGCTTCTCTGCTCCAAACTCATCGGAGAGTCACAGCCCAGATCCCCCCCGTGGGTTAAGCTTTACAAGATTTCCACCCAACGTGGCTCTTAACCACTGGCACCTTTCTCCATCCTCCGCCACGCTGTCCTTTGGCTGATTCCTGTTCAGTCACGTGGGCCTCCTTGTTTCTAGTTCCTACCATCAGCGAGCGTGTTTTCACCTCTGAGCCTTCCAGTTTGTGCTCCCTTTGTCAGGAGCGCTCTTCCCCCAGGTGGACAGCTACCTGGCTTGCTTTAGGTCTCTGCTCAATGTTAACTGCCCTGGCCATCCCGTTTCAAACAGCGGTCCTCCCTGCTCCAACCCTGTGCTCCCGTATCCTCTTATTTGTTCTGTTCTTCACCGGAGCGTGCCATCTGCTTCATGTTTTTCTTCTCCTGTTTGTTATTTGTCTCTCCCACTAGAATCAAACACTAGGACAGAAACTTTGCCTTTTTAATCTCCGTTGTTTCCGCAGCACCTGGTGTCTAATACACGATAGATATTCAATAAATATTTGATGGCAAGAATTGAAGCTGAATGAATAGATGAAGTAAGCAAGGGGAAGGACTTCTACACACACAGGTGTTTGGACTGGAGACTAAAGGCATTGAGGAACCTAGGATTTTTAAGAAGGGAATTAACAGTATCTGATTTAGATTTTATTTTAGAAATAGCATTCTAGCAGCTGCTTAGGAAGTTGGTTACTCTGAGGTTAAGTAAGAAGAAAGGAGAACTAGTCAAAGAAATAGTCTTTTGGATGAGAGTTAATAAGAGACTCTCATTTACTTTTCACTTTTCACAGAACATGAATTATCTTGTGTGGCCTTTCAATTAATAGTCGTATTTAATAGAACTGTAATAACTCATCTTCGGTGGTAAATATTTATGAATTATTATACTGTGGTAAGCTTTCTGCAGAGTTCCTAAAACTGTCGGGAGAAAGGTTTCTATTTCTTTTTTACAGACTTTCCAATTTAGAAGCAGATATTCAACTACCTGGTTAATTCAATTTAGCAAGCATTTTCCAGAGATCAACTGCTATGTGCGTATGATTTGGTGAGGAAGCATGTGTGCAGGCCCTTATCCGCTTAAGCGCTTTACTTATGAAATTAACCATCATGTCACTGTGGCTCAGACAAAATGCTGCTGGGATGGGCAGAGGGAAAATATTGTGTCTGTTACTATATGAGTATCATCCGAGCCATTCATTTTAAAGAAATGGACTATAATAGGACCTCAAGTGCAAAATCTATGAAGAATAATGAAATATTTTATGATGCAGGAGGCACTACACAATCTCTGAAACTGAGTTATGGCCATGTTCAAGGATATTCCAGTTTAACATTGAGTATATAGAAAAGGCAAACTTTCTTTGTTTGCATAAAGACAAGATAAAGAGTAAATGAATTTAAACTGCAGTGAGAAATTTGGCGGAGAAAAAGAATAATCATTTGTGTGTTGTATAAACCAACAATTACATTGAATGGAATAGGCGACCAGTCATTCATTGAGTGTAAGGCCTTCCATTTCCCGGGAAGCTGGTAGCTGACCCAGAGTTTTCCTCGGCTCTTATTGCCAGTGGAATGCATGATTCTCGAATGTTTGAGGGTCTAAATGCTATTTTCAGGAGATAGGGAAGAAAGAGCTTTTAAGAGGTTGGGAACATTAAACTATTACAGGGGTTGGTCATTTTTAACCTAATAGACTATATTGGTTTGAATGACTTTGTTCTGAAATATTTATTTATCTGTTTAAATATTCATTGCTGCGAGATGGCCAAACTCAGCCTCAGGGGAGAGGTCGCTGGCTTTTCTCTGAGTCATTTGAAAGAGGTAGGGTGTGTGTGTGTGTGTGTGTGTGTGTGTGTGTGTGTGTGTTGAAGACATGATGTGCTGGCAAGTTTGCAGTATTGTTGGCCAAGCCTAGACCTGTCCTTAGACTCGCCTGGATCAGATTCAGTCATTATTTTTATTCTACATATGTTATATTTCCTGACTGAGTTTTTATTTATGGTCTGTTTGCAAAAGCTCAGGATTGCACTTAGTCCCCTTCAGCTGATGCAGCACACCCCTACTTTGAGTCGTAGTTTTTCAGTTCTCCCCTCGCTAAAAGAAGGGTCCATTCAGTATTAGCCTTGCATTTCATCTGTGGGTTCCATATAAGAAGGCAGTCCTCTGCTTTCAGGTAATTTACATATAGAGCCATTGTTCTCTTCCTCTCATGACCTATTCCTTCCCTAACCTCTGACCTTCTAGAAGTGTACATGCCCCAGGTCATTTTTTAGAGGCACCGACACCACCAAACCACCTATACCTAGAGTACCAGGACCCTATTTCAACTCACTGAATCCTAATGTGTGGGGAGGACCTTGATTTAAAGCTGGGAATCTCTGCACTCGGGGAACCAGGGGAAAGATGAGTTTGGGGGTGCAGAGGCGAAGTGCAGCGAAGTGGGTCCAAATGGAGGGGGTTAGTGACCTCACTGTTCCGACGGCCGCAGGAAGAGGTGTGTCCCTGGGCTCTTTTCTTGGAATCAGACAACACTTCCCTTCAGGTTAATATTTCAGCCGGTGGTTGGGTTTTTATTACTATGACCGTTATCATATGATCATCAAAATCTATTTTTGAGAGCTTCACTGAGATCCCAGCTATCAAATAAGTTAGAGACAACCAAATGGAAAATGAACTGTTGGAATTCAACTTGAACATAAAAATTGAACAAGTTTTTCCTCCCAATTTCTAATTTACCTTCAGATTGTCCAGCATCTTTTGGTTCTAGGTATAATTGATATTCATTGTGAGAGAGAAGATATGTTTATCTTTCTGACTTTTTTTGCCATTATTAAATTTAAAAATGTATTTTAATTGAGACTCTAAAATGAATTTTTCTTTAATGTCTAGTAAATGGGCATTTTTTTATTTTTGTAC
This sequence comes from Lasiurus borealis, assembly GCA_004026805.1. Taxonomy (NCBI): domain Eukaryota; kingdom Metazoa; phylum Chordata; class Mammalia; order Chiroptera; family Vespertilionidae; genus Lasiurus; species Lasiurus borealis. The sequence goes on from PVJN01003267.1 coordinate 83,422, forward strand.
ATGTTTATTCATCCATTTTATTTTCTGGATTTTCTTTTTTCTACATAGTTTTTTAAAAAATTTTTTAAATGATTCTAGATGATCTTAAATCCGGTTTAATGTTCTTTCTGTGATAACAGTTATACCGCTCTCTTTCCCTTTGACCAGAGATAACTGGGCAGAAACCACTGCTTTTAGTTCAGGAGCTGAGAGAAATAAGAGGCCTTTCCTTAGGTTCTGTAAACTTTTAGACAAAGACGGGCAGAGTTTGAAATCTAAGCCTATCTAAGCAAATCCCAGGGGACAAAAATGACATCATTTGTAAAATGCTTAAAGGCAAAAATATTTCCTTTATTATTACAATCCTAGAGATTAGTTTACTTTTATCTACAGCTTTTCGAAAATGATTAATGACATTGGCAGGGGTAGTAAAATGATGAGAAGGCGCTCTACCTAAATAACAGTGGGATTCTTTTTATGTTGGTGAGAGTAAAATTAATATTGATCTATTTCTGTTGGTGACAGAATGGCGACCCATTCTGATCATAAGTGTAAATGGGAACTGGGAAACTTTTAGAATTTGCAGCCTGTTCATTGGAAGCAGCACAAGAGCTGACTAGATGTATCGGTGGGATACAGGATTATCAAACTAAAATATTAGAATGAAATTGAAAAATAAATGGAAAGATATACACAAGTAAAAATACCATTCTCTCTCCAAGATTACATAGACATTAATATAGGAAAATGAAGACAGTCTCATTGTGGGCCATTCTTTCTATGCACTTTATGCTTAGCTTTATTTGTATCACAAACAATATTGATGTTTATGTACCTTTCTCACCTGTTAAACTTGGTCCTCTGAAAGCTAAGTCTTCCTTTTGCCCTTGTGTCTTCCCTTTCCTCCACAACTAGCATGTTGTAGATGCTTAAATGTCAGTAAGTAACTGATATAAGTAATATCAGAATAATTAAGTAGGAACAGAGATTATGCTTAAGGAACAATAAATAACAAAGCAGACTCATTTACCCCAAGCAGTATATAAGCAAAATATTACTAAGGATCGGGAGAGGTTTCAAGTCCTAGTTCACTGGAAAAAATGTTTAACCCAATTAGCAGAAGAAGGTAATAAATTGACTTAGATGTACAGAGTCTGTAATGTTGGTGGGACACTGGAGGTGGCCGGATCCAGTCTGAGTTGGAAATGTGCACCTGGACATTGGTGCAAGGAGAGAAATCTAATTAGGATGATTGGTGCTATATTAATGAGCTTCACCTCCTCTCATTTAATCCTCACAACAGCCCTCGAAAGTAAATCCATTTTGCAGATGAAGAAACAGGCTGGAAGGTTAAGTAGTTGATCCATATCTGGTAAGAGGCATAGTTAGGACTTAAACTCGGCCTGTCTTTCAGGTTCATGCTCTTTCTTCTTTTTACTTTTTCTCCCGTGAAAGCTTGGGAGAGAGGACGTGGTTAGACCTAAAAGCTACTTGAAAGCCACCTGTCATAGTTGAAGTTCTGAGATCGCTGTGGGTAAGGGGATGGACTGATAAAGGGGCTGAGACTTGGCCCTGGGGCTACACATTTTTCCTGTAGGATGGTAACTGATGTACTGTGATGGTATATTTGAATTGAGAATTAAAACATTGGACATATTTCACACTGCACACAGAAGACCATATATGATAATGTGTCACCTCTATTAGTTACTACATGTGATTTATAGGAAAAGACATTTTGTGGCTGCCTTTGTGTTATCACAGCAGAGTCGAGGTGTTAAATACTATGGCCTGCAAAGCCTAAAATATTACTACTTCGCCCTTTACAGACAAAGTGCTGACTCCTGCTTCCTACCGTACTTCCTTTCTAGGATTGCTGCAGGGAAAAGGGATTATTTGAGTCGATTCTTTACAGCCAGCTAAGTTTTTCACTATACATGAATATTCTCCATGGCGGATGCAGCCTCGGGAAGGACATTGATCCCTACAGTAACCGTCTGCTGTGTGTGGGAAATCACCCGCAGTGGGGAATATTGAATAGTCTCCATTCATTGCAACACAGTTAGACTTAGGGGTTGTGTAGGGTATGACTGGGGGGGAATTGGTTAGAGACCCCCCTCACTGAAGATGCCACCTGGAGTAGTGACTAGAACACTGGCTTTGAGTCTGCTCATGTCAGTTACCAGCTGAGTGATTTTTTTTTTTTTTATCAGATACTTTACCTTTCAAGATGTTGGTTTTCTTCTCTGTAAAAGGAGGATAATGGGAATACCTACTTTATAAGGGTGTGAGAATTGAATGAATACACAACACACACACTGCTTAGTGTATTGCTAGACACATAATAAGCATTCATTACACGTAAGCAGCTAATATTACCAGATGACGGAGAGTCTAGAGGAGTTGGAATGTATTTAGTAGGGAATAGTGAACCTTTGTGTCACCAATTGAGTACTCATACCTAACACTCTGAATCATATTGAAGTTTTGCATATTCTATCTAGTAAAGGAGTAATATGCAAATTGACCATACCTCCACCACACACAAGCCACGCCCACCAGCCAATTGGGAGCCGGTATGCAAATTAACCCAACCAAGATGGCTGCTGCCACAGAGTGAGCAGGAGGCTTGAGTTTCCCTGGTAATGGAGGAAGCCAAGTTTTCCACACACCCTGGCCGGCCCAGGCCTCCATTCAAGGCTACAAAGTTTCAATTATAGAAGATAAACAAATCCCAACGAAAATGGTGACAACCATGGAGCTGGAGAGAGCAGGAGGCTTGAGTTGCCCCCAGTGATGGAGGAAACCAAGCTTACCACACATCCTGGCTGGCCTAGGCCTCCACTCAAGGCTACAAAGTTTCAATTATAGAAGATAAATAAATCCCAACAAAAATGGTTACAGCCATGGAGCAAGCAGGAGGCTTGGCTCCACTCAAGGCTACAAAGTTTCAATTACAAAAGATAAATAAATCCCAGATACCAGGGCCTCTGCTTGGGTTGCCAGAGGGTGTGGCCAGCCTGCAAACCACCATAGGCCCCTCGATCTGGCCACCCCATGCCCCAAGGGAATCCCCACCCTAATGATACCCTTCAGGGCAAACCAGCTGGCTCCCACCCTTGCACCAGGCCTCTATCCTATCTAATAAAAGAGTAATATGCAAACTGACCATCACTCCAACACACAAGATTGCTGCCCCCATGTGGTCAAAGATGACCACCACAAGATGGCCAGCAGGGGAGGGCAGTTGGGAGGGACCAGGTCTGCAAGGGAGGGAAGTTGGGGGTGACCAGGCCTGTAGGGGAGGGCAGTTAGGGGCAAATAGGCTGGCAGGTGAGCAGTTAGGCACCAATCAGGCTGGCAGGGGAGGGTTGGGAGATCAGGCTGGCAGGCAAAAGCAGTTAGGGGCAATCAGGAAGGCAGGCAGGTGAGCATTTGGGATCCAGCAGTCCTGGATTGTGAGAGGGATGTCCCAGGTGGGAGAAGGTGCAGGCTGGGCTGAGGGACACCCCCATACATGAGTTTTGTGTCCCGGACCTCTAGTTTATAATAACCTCCCTAATGTGACCGTTCACTCCTGAGAGGAGTATTTCTAACTTTTGTTATGATGTCTCAGTATCTATGACAGTTGTGGACCCACAGTATGTATTTAGTTAGTAATTCATTTTCTCAGGTGAGAGACACCTGAGCTGCTTTAGCCTGCAGTATTAATAACAAAAACATTTTCACACAAATACAGAGGTAAATTCTTGCCCAGAAATAATCATGTGAACTGTTATCTCCTAGTTTGCTGGTGGCTATAGTACTTCTCTTCTGTACTTATTATGCCAGAAATTTAATAGAAGTCAGAAACCATTTAACATTTTTAATACTAATAATACATATACATACTTGGGAAATTTTTCAAACATTGCAGAGTGTATGAGATAAAATGTGAAGTCACTCCTCTCCCAATTTCATTCCCTTAGTATTTAAGTATGATTGTTTTTGCTTAACAAAAATAAAAACCATTCCTATAAGTAACAGAATAATCTCTCCAGAATTGCTTCGTGATCTCCCTTTCCTGCCTTTCATCTCCTTGAAACACACAGCACTGAGCCTACAGAATGTTTTTACCTTCCTTCCTCCCTCCCACTGCTAATTGATGTTTATCTCGTTGGCTGAGCCAGCTTCGCGGATGCCACCCCAGGGGAGTGTGAAGATGTGTACTGGTGTGCTACAGCTCGTTCCCAGCAGGGCTGGGGCGGGAGCGGAGCGCAGGCAGGCATGCCCAGTTCTCCTTGCCATGTTGTTCATCACTGGAAAGAGTGTCTTTTAGCCTTTACCGGTCGTTTGGTGGACCCTCCCTGTGCCCTATGGGATCAGATTAATCCTGAAGTGGAGTGTGGGTCTGTGGAGACCTTTGGTACTCTTAATCTCTGTCATCCACCAGTCCACCTGAATTTGAAGGCTCGCTTTCATATCTGTCTTCAGACCAGTAAATCCTGCAGGGGCTTCTGGAGCATTCTTCTTCATGTAGGTGGGTGAAGAGGGGGAGGAGTTGGTAGGTAGGTCGATAGAAATAATAAGGTTGAGTTGATAGAAGGAGAGGAAGAGAGTTGATTTATTTTCCTTTTAGGATGCCCAGAACAACTACGGAGAAATCATCTACAATAGCCCAACATTAAGATAATGAAAATAAAAAAAATAAAAAAAGATAATGAAAATAGTCGAAACCGTTTTGGCTCAGTGGATAGAGCGTCGGTCTGCGGACTGAGAGATCCCAAGTTTGATTCTGGTCAAGGGCATATGTCCTGGTTGTGGGCACATCCCCAGTAGGGGGCGTGCAGGAGGCGGTTGATCTATGTCTCTCATCGATGTTTCTCTCTATCCCTCTCCTTTCCTCTCTGTAGAAAATCAATAAAATATATATTTTTAAAAAATATAATGAAAATAATTTATACAGTGATGGGTGACAAAGGTAGACTTTTCCCCTGGAAAAATTATAGGTAAGAATTTAAAGTTTTCGTAGCATAATTCCTAAGAACTAAACAGAAGATTTTTATGTAAAGCAAAGTTTCGTACCATGTAGAAATTATTCTTGGACAATGGAGACTGCTGAATTGTGGTGCTGTGTCACTAAAATGAAAGACCGTTATGAATCTTTAGCACAGTATATTGGCTTCCTCTTATTGATTCCATTTTTCTTTTCGTTCTCTTTTATGTTCAGAATACTTTATAGGCTTTGTTACAAAAGTCATATATGCTTATTATTAGTAGTACAAGAGAACTTGGGGATTTGGGGTAGATATGTTTGCAGTTTGATTGTGGTGATGACTTCATGTGTGTACATATGAAATGTGTACATATATATCAAATGGGCCATATTTTACACTATAAATAGGTGCAGTTTATTGTATGCCAATTACTCCTCAATAAAACTTTTTAATTTTCTGATTTAATGACTAAAAACTGGACTTATTTTGTTGTTAATATGTATTTTCAGTCATACTACAGCCAGAAAACAGGGAAGGGGGGGAGGCTGTAAGAGATCCACCAAAGGACTTGTATGCATGTATATGAGCATAGCCAGTGGATACAAGACACTGGGAGGTGGGGGACAAGTGGGGGCATGCACTGGGGGTAGGGAAGGCCGGGTGGAGGTCAGTAGGGGAGAAGAAAAAAGAGAGACATATGTACCACTATTTGTAATATTTTAAACAAAAATAAATAAATAATAAAAAATATGTATTTTCATGTGTTAGAGATTGAGCATCAGCCATTTGTATTTCATCTTCTGTGAATAATCCAGTTTGCCTCCTTTTCTGTTGTATTTCTTTTCAATTGTGTAACTTACTCTTGCATCGGTAATGATAAAACCCATGTGTCTTTCTTACCTGTTGAAAAGATTTCCCCCTGGTTGGCTTACTTTAGATTTTGAGGTCCATTTCTCCCCCTTTCTTTTTCTCCCCTATGACTCCCCCTCTTTTTTCCTTTCTGGCTTTTAGGTTTCCTGTCTCACCTAAGAATTCTCCAGACTCCAGTTATACTCCCAAATTATTTTATTTTTATAGTTGTCGTTGTTATATTAGATTTTATTCCTTCTGGAAATTTTTGGGGGCTGTACGCTAAGGAGTTAATTTTATTTTCTTTCTGGAAAGTACCCAACTTTTACGAATACCGTAAGATAAATAACTCCCTCTTCCCCCAACACACACACACACACACACACACACACACACGCACGCACACACACACTCTGAATTGAAATGCAACCTTTATCTGCCATTAAGTTTCCAGATAAGCTCCACTATTTTTAGGATTATCATTGTTCCATTAATCTCTTTGTATGTTCTTACTATTTAATCACAGTAGTTTCACAGCAAGTATTAACACATGACAGAACATGCCTCTCTTCATAGTTTCTCATTTTCCAAAGTTACCTAGTGGTTTTTCATGTACAAATTGGAAAGGTATTTAGTCCTAGTTCCTTCCCCAGACACATTGACTTCTGATTGGCAATGACATTTTATTTTTGGAAGGATTAACATTATTACTGTAAGTATTCCTCTTCATTTGTAATAGCCTTTGTACATTTTTTCTGTTTTATGCAGAATAACTAGTTATAGTATTGATGATTGATTCTTCCTTTTAAAATAGTGTGAGACCTTTCTGTAACTTTGATGCAATTTGCGATAGTGTGAGTTTTAATGGCCATCAAGTTAATGTTAAACGCCTGACATGAGGTTTAGAAAATGCTGCTGGAAGTTCTGTTTCCTGCAGTTCTCAGTGGGTAGAGAACCCCTTCTTGAATTGAGGGGAAAGAAGGAAATTGGGAGGAGAGAGAACGGAATCATTATTTCCTTATTTGAAGGAAGCGATGCTCATGATTAGAAGGAAACCAAGTGACATAAACCCAGATTTTCTTTGATCCCAAATGATCTGATGTCCAAAATGAGAGGTGAGAGGGGAGTGTTGATCAAAATGCTGACATTTTGAAGCCATCTCTGCCAACCATTTCCAGAAGGACAGAGGTCCAAGAATGCAGATTAGCATATCTTCAGTAAAATTATGGCTTTGCTTTTCATGGTATAAAATGGGAGGTCAGGAGGTGAATTGTTGAGGAGGGAGGGTTTTGCCAAATCTATTACCCAAGATTTAAATTCGGATTTTGTCTGTGAACTTAAAGAACAGAAGAGAAGGACTGTGGAACTAAAATGGCTTGTAATAATTTCTATAGTTACTCCACGTTCTTTATGATATATCAGATATCATACTAGACCCCAAGCAAGCATGTAGGAATGGATACTGTGTGGAGGAGTCTTGCTATGTTGTTAACCTGATAGTGCTGGCAGTAATTATGAAAACTCTTTCAAGTGTTTTGTCTGGGAAACTTCTGGAATATTTCTAAGTTAAGGAAAAGTATTATTAACCCAGTAACCAAAACTTAACTAAGTCTGTACCTTGAAATCCAAAGGTTAATTTTTTTTAATAATATACTGTCTCCTGAACTCTATGCTCTTAAAATCGGAAAGTCCCTATTGTGTGTTTTTGAGAATTTCATTTATAATGTCATTCTATTGTTATGAATTATAATTTAATGAATTTGATTTGTTTCCCCCTAAGAATCACTAAAGAAATAGAATGCCCTAAAGAAAATACTTAAAAAAAAAAAGAAAAAAAATACTAATGGTACAAACTAATTTCAACTTTTGTAATTTATTTTGCACGAGAAATTTCCTGGCATTTTTTAAAACTTGAAGGAAAATTTTTGACTCCAGTAACTAGTTAACTTGAAGATGGTCATGGACCCGTCTAGTAACCACAAATTGGCTGAAGTTGGGTATGTGTTTGTGTGAACATACATCTATATATGTTAGTGTCCCAATGCATGAATGAAGGTTCGTGCAAGAATGGGCCTTAGTTCCCCTGGCTGCTGGCACCACCTTCACTCTGGCCAGAGCAGCCTTTCCGCTCCAGCCCAGAGCCATCTTCCTGCTTCCCACTCTGCCCAGAGGTCGGGAGCAGCTGGGGTGGTGTGGAATGCCTACGTAGTCACAAGCATCCATCCTTTCCCTGGCCACTTGGCTCTTGCATATGCAAATTAACTTGTCATCTTTGTTGGGTTAATTTGCATACTCACTCCTGATTGGCTGGTGGGTGTCACAAAGGTATGGTCAATTAGCATGTTATTCTTATTATGTAGGAGTGTTTGTGTGTGTGTGAGTGTGTGTGAAATATTTCCCCCAATCATAAGGCAGTAAGTGTTATATTTTACCTGAGCAATGAAGGAGTATTCAGATAATTTTGTATAATCACCTTAAAAATAATTACGGAATGAGAAATTTAAAATCACTTTTCTTCTTATTTTCTTTCTCACTGTTTCTTATAGGGTAACCAGGAGCCAACAACAACTCCTGATGCAATGGTTCAGCCTTTTACTACCATCCCGTTTCCACCTCCTCCACAGAACGGAATTCCCACAGAGTATGGAGTGCCACACACTCAGGACTACGCCGGCCAGACCAGTGAACACAACCTGACGCTCTACGGCAGCACACAAGCCCACGGGGAGCAGAGTAGCAACTCACCCAGCACACAGAATGGATCTCTTACGGTATGTGAACTAGGAGGCGGAAAGTGTCATCTCTGAGATCTTCACCTTAATTGTCAGGCCAGAAACCTTTTGAATTAATTTAGCATGTACTTTGCACTACATCGCATTTATGCCCATAATTCCACTCCACGCATTATCATTAGAAGATGAGGATTTAGCATTCAGACTCCCAGCCCAGCCCTTACAGTCTGGAGGTGGGTCAGTCTCACAAGGTAAGTGCAGTGGTGAGACCAAGCTTAGCGGATGCTGCTCTTTTCCATTTCCCAGCAGCTTTCATTCTGCGGAAATCTCAGGGGCCTTCTCTGTTCTCAAACACAGCCGCTCTGCCGCATTCTGCACGTCGCCTCCTCCCCCCTCCGTGAAATGCTCAGCCTGTTGGCCTTTGTGACCCCACTCTTTGCCTCCTAAGCCTGAGCGTTCTTTCTCAGTCTCTGTGCTGGTCCTTCTTTCTCTCTTCAGCTTTTAAATGTTGTCCTGTAGGCCTGGGTCATAGGACCCCTTTTCTTCCTATTTCACGTCCTCTCTATGCTGGTATATCATTGTGCTACTAAATTTATCTAGTTTCTCGAGCAAAACCTGTGAGTCATTCTTTTTCTTTTTCTTTCCTTCATCATTTTTCTTTTTCTTTCTGCATCTCATCCACCGGCAAGTATTAGCAGCCATAACTTGAAAATAGTTTCTTCAAGCTCTTCTCCTTATTTTAAGAATACAGCTGGAGCTGAGACCAGTTTGGCTCAGTGGATAGAGCGTCGGCCTTCGGACTGAAAGGTCCCAGGTTCGATTCTGGTCGGGCGCATGTACCTTGCTTGTGGGCACATCTCCAGTGTGGGGCGTGCAGGAGGCGGCTGATCGATGTCTCTGACTCTCTATCCCTCTCCCTTCCTCTCTGTAAAAAATCAATAAAATATATTTATAAAAAAAAAAAAGAATACAGCTGGATAGTGTTCATGACGAAGAGCCCAGCTCTTCTGCCAGATTTCTTGAGTTTGGGTTCTAATGTGGCCCCCACTTAGCAGTGTGACCTTGGACTGGTTATTTCATCTCTTTTTGCCTTGGTTTGCTCCTCTGAAAAGTGAGGACAGTAGACCTGCCTCAAGTGGCTGTTGGGAGATTTAAAAGAGTGTAAGTTGGGTAAGGAAGTTATCATTGTCACTACTCTCATTCAGACCTCGTCACTTACTTCCTGTATTGCTGTTGCCATTCTCCACATGGCAGCCAAGATAGTTGTTGTTTTTTAAATGCAAATAATGCTGTTTTCCTGCTTAACTCAAGTGGTTTCCCGACATACTCAGACCAAAATCCAAACTCCCTACTTGCTTTACTAATCCTGGCCCCAATCTCTTTGACTTCAATTATTACTACTCACTTACTAAAGTAAAGGAATGTCTTAAATTAACAATAGTTTGTATCACATATATATTATCCCTCAGGAAATCATATTGTCTGTGGGATTGTATAGTATATTTCCGACACTAAAAGCATTCTACACTCTATATAGAAAGATCTACCTGTAGTTTTTAAATTCTTTTGCCTTATCACAGCGGTTCTCAACCTGTGGGTCGAGACCCCTTTGGGGGTCGAATGACCCTTTCACAGGGGTCGCCTAAGACCATCGGAAAATGCAGATATTTACATCACGATGCATAACAGTAGCAAAATGTCATGGTTGGGAGTCACCACCACATGAGGAACTGTATGCAAGGGTCTTGGCCTTAGGAAGGTTGAGAACCACTGCTGTATCATATGATCAGGAGAAGAGCTTTATTCAGCCGTTAAGCCATTTGATAAGATTTGTATGTATTTGTTTTAAGAATTTCGCCTGGACTGAAGCTACTCCGTGGTGTGCAGCCACGAATGTTTCTGTGTAGTGATTTTCACTCTCGTTTTTTACTGAAAGTCGCCCCTGTGTCTCCATGGCTTAGTGGTCAGCCAGTCACCTGGCCGGAGGTGGCTGAGCATCTCCAGCTTGTAAAGCTTTCACCGTCTATTTGTGGGTGGAAGCACCTTCGGAGTTCAGCCAATTCTCAGTTTTTCCTTAGATTTTTCTTTCTCCTGGGGGCCTCCCCTGCCTCCCCTTCATCCCTGTGGATTCATAGTCAGTGAGGAGAGTGTATCCAGCCCTCTGTGAGTGTCTCATTTCCGGGTTCTCCCCTTTAGATTTCTGTCTGCCCCACCCAGATTAGACCACAACCTCAAGCTAGAAAAACTCTTTTCCATTAGGTTTCTACTAAGTTTGCCACTTTCCGCTGGCAGAGCTGTGGGTTTCTGTTGTCTCCTCCAGATGCCCCTGGTGGAGTCCACTGGTTTCCGTGGCCCCAGCCCTGGGCTGATAAAACCCAGTTCTCCCTGAGGGTTTGGGGAGGGTGAGTGGGTTAGAATAGCCCCGGGCAATAAGCTTGTAGACTCCTGCTGGTCTTACTCTAAGCTCTAGCAATTTTACAAGAAATGTCTCTGTTTATCAGTTGCCTTTGATTGATTTCCAGAACCCTGAAATGACTGATGGACAGCTTTATTCGGTGTTTTACTGTTTGCTTGTTTTGAGGAGAGGATTCCTCACCTGTTCATGCCGTCATGGCCAGAGCCCCTTCCCAGTTCATGGCAGTTAACAAACTCACCGCATCTCCTCACGTCTGCCCTTTTTCTTCCTCTTTTTTCCCTCTGGCCACCATTTCCCTTTTTTTTTTCAGGCTCCTGGGTTGTATGTTTCTGAATGGTAGTATCAAAGGCTAGCTCTGTTTCTAAATATAAATCTGTACAGTTAACACAGCTGTTTGCTGTACAGTTTCGCATTATATTGACCAATTTGTGTTCCTGAAGAAATACTGAAATAATAATAGAAATCCAGGTGATACCCTCATGTTTAGATTGTGAATTTATTGGTGCCGAGTAGAAAACGGAAAGTCCCTTCCGAGCTGTGCCTACAAACAGAGATAGTGCCTGTTTTATAATTTGGGAAGTTGCTAACAGTGGTCAATTATGAGGGATCTCTGTTGAAGATATTATATTTTTAAGTGTCATTTTAAACATGAGTGAATTCGCTGCTCTTAAGCCACTTTCCTGTGGAAGTTGTATGTGTGTGTGTTCTTGCGGGATGTGTGCATAGAGAGAGGTTGCGTAGTTGAGCAGTGCATCATAAAATCTGGATTTGACAACATGACAGATTATTCCGTTAAACTTTTACTACCTAATTAAACGTTTCTTAAAATGGGTGGGTCCGGTGACTCCTGTGGCCAATTAAATTCAAAAGGTAGATAGGAAGCATTGTTATTTATACATAAATGATAGCTGAACTTTGCATAACACTTCTTAGTTTAAAAATCGCTGCCACAAACAGTATTTTATTGTGGCTCATAAAATAGCCCTTTTGGTCCTCTCAGCCAGCGGTCCCCAACCTTTGGGACCTCCTGGACCACCAGCTGCCACCGCTGCTCTCAGCAGGCTCTGGGCCTCGTGTACCACTCAGCCCAGTCCGCTCTGCTGGAATCCTTGCCTGAAGGGCCAAGTGAAGGCCGATTTGTGTATTCGGGATTTAAACTCAAGTAGAGTCCTAAGCTGACCACTGTGTGTGGTACTTACAAAGAGTGATTACTCTGTGCTTTTGTCTCCCTAACTGAACTGTAAGAAAAAGGTGTTTTTGTTCATCTTTGCATTCCCTGACTTTTCACTTACTTGGTCCTTAATAGTTACTCAGTAAATATTTCTTGGGGAAAAAAATGAAAGAAAATACAGGTGTGCCGGGAGAGATCTGAGGAGAAAGAGGTTGGGGGGGAGGGGGGTTCTTCAGTGGAATGGTGTTGATCTGGGCCTCGTACTGAGAGTGATTAGAACTCAAACTTGCAGCCGAAACCGGTTTGGCTCAGTGGATAGAGCATCAGCCTGCGGACTGAAAGGTCCCAGATTCAATTCCGGTCAAGGGCATGTTACCTTGGTTGCGAGCACATCCCAGTAGGGGGTGTGCAGGAGGCAGCTGATGGATGTTTCTCTCTCATCGAAGTTTCTAACTATCTCTCTCTCTCCCTTCCTCTGTGTAAAAAATCAATAAAATATATATATTTTAAAATGAATTCAAACATGCATAGGTGGTAGTGGGAAGAATAGGAAAGTCCTTTCTAAAGCAAAGGTGGAGAAATGGGAAAAATCAAAATATCTTCGAAAGCATGGGTTTCTTTCCATTCGGCTAACGTTTTGGGTGCTGAGGCATACTGATGGGAAGTAAGCGGGAGAGAGTCATCGGAGTACCTATGGGAAAGAGTATTTGAGCACCTAGTTGAGAAATAACGTTATTGAAGGTTTTTGTGCCAGCCAATGGAAGTGAGAACTGTACCTCATTAACCTGCTGTGTTTGCAAGATGAATACAGAAGCCAGGAGACTCAGGAAAGTGTATTGGGCTTGGAGCTGATAATGAGCTTCTGGACGAGGGGGTTGCAGGGCTTGTGTAGAGGAGGGAATTGAAGAGAAATCATGAAGATAATATACACAGGACTGGACAGCTGATGGGATGAGTAAAATAAGATCTTTGTCAGAGATTGTGTGTTCCTTAGGCAATAACTATGTCCTGAATATTTAAATCATTGTTCCTTCCAAGTTCCCGTTTCCTCACCTATCAGATGAATATATCTGACAGGATTAGAGGGAGACTAAATTACAAAAGTTTGAAAATTACTCGTTTAAATAGTTCTTTAAGATAAATGCTTTTTAAATCGGTTGTTCCGATTGATGCCACTTACGTGTGCTTTTTTTTTTTATTATTATTGTGAGCTACAGCTGTATTTTAATACTGGTCTTTTTTATGTTGGATCGTCCCATCTTATTGAAGAAAGGACTTCTCATACAAAGAGGAGAAATAAGCAATGACATCTGGAATTTGATCTCTAAGATGTTTTTAGAAATGGATTTTAACATTGCGCTCTTAAGATGAGAGCTTGTTTTGACAGTCGGTCGCTCTCATGCTGTGCATTAGCAAGGGAGAGCCGTTAGGGGTCTCCCACCTGGGCCTGCAGAGGCTCGGTTATCCCTGAGCCTGCAGCAGAGAAGAAAGGCCGGCAGTTCCTGTGTGTGTCATGTCCTTCCACATGCCAGCAGGCAGGAGAAACCAAAGTATTTGAAGTAAACAAGCTTTGGCGAATAATCGTCAGATCTGAGGTTCATATTTAAATACATATTCTGCCTACTTAGTAGCTTATACATTTCTTGAGGGCAGGGACCACTGTCCTCTTCCTGTTACTCCTCTTGGTGTATAATTGATGTTTATCCTTGGGCTTTCGAGCTCACAGCTAAATAAAGGCGACTCTGACCCCATCCTGTCCACCAGCCTCGGTCTCTTCGCTCCCTCCTTTCTCTGGCGATGCTTTCTGCTTTCCCGCACTCCTATGCTGTCAGGTCAGGCTGACAAGCTGCCCTTGGAATTTCCCCCTGGCTCCCTTGTGGACTGGTTACCCGCTAACACAGGCCAGAAAGTTGCACCCCTTCAGAATGGGTCCGGGTGCCCAAATAAGGACTTCTGAAGCATAGTGGGAAAATGGGGCCCGGTCTTTCTGTCACGTGATGTGCTGTTGGGCTATATCGCCATCAGCCTGCAACAGAGGAATTATCATCAGCACCTTCTCCCTCAGACTCAAGCTAGAGGCCTGGGACGACAGGGCATTCATTCAGCCGCCAGCTGCTTTTCCAAGAGAAGCCTCGTTTTCCCCAGAGTGATGGCAGATAGAGGGTGTGGAGCCTCTACAAACTCTCCACTCAGTATCAGTCTGCCCTTAAAATAATTACTTGTGCCGAACCCGGTTTGGCTCAGTGGATAGAGCATCAGTCTGTGGACTGAATCCCAGGTTCGATTCCAGTCAAGGGCATGTACCTTGGTTGCAGACACATCCCCAGTAGGGGGCGTGCAAGAGGCAGCTGATCGATGTCTCTCTCTCATCAGTGTTTCTAACTCTCTATCCTTCTCCCTTCCTCTCTGTAAAAAAATCAATAAAATATATTAAAATAATAATAATAATAATAATAATAATTACTTGTATTCTCCAGCCCTGGAGTTTGAGGCCTATAAGCAGCTTGGCAGTTTGAAAGCTGGGTCCAGGAGGAAACTGTAGCCTGATCTGAAAATACAAGAGTTGCTACAGAAAGGCACACTCAGAGCCAGGCATGGATATTTTTAAATAGAGAAACTTGCCCTTGGGGTCATGTGAGACTCAAAACATCCTTTCGATATATTATTAATATGGTTAACTTTATGATTATTGCTTCCTCTCAAGGGTGTGAAGCACACACACACACATATATCCTTTAGATGTGCTTAAGGTATAAAATACATCACAGTCTTATTTTATACGAATGCGAATTGTTCAGAACTGAAATGTGATACAAAAAAATTAATGAAATGTCACTTTGGGGCAACTTTTAAACTGCGAAAGAATAAAATTTGACTAAGACAGACAGATCTTACTGGCTCTATCCAGTGATTCATGAATTGATTAGCATCCAATCTAGCAGATAGAAAGTTGCTCTGAAGAGCTGTACAAAGCAGGAGATTTTATTGGCCGAAGGGAGCAGGACCACGGAAGTCATGCGGGGCCTTTGCTGATTGGCTGAAGCAGGGTTGCTTCCTTTCTATGGAGGAAGGGGAATCGGGAGCTGATGTGGTACCTTGTGCGGAGCAGGCAGGTGCTGGTCGGTTGACGAAGGCCCGCCTTTTCTGGGAAAGCCGAGCTCAGACATTTTAGTCAGGTTTCGGTTGCTGACTGTGCCTGGGCATAAATAAGCATAAATAAGCACCTCCATTTGGGGCCCAGTCTCGTTCCATTTAACAGAACCGATGTGAATGTTCCTAAATGAAAGCTTTGTTAATAATCGCCTCATTTCAGAGCTATGTGCATTGTATAGCAATTTACACGGCAGTTCTACTCTTAGCAGTTACAGACATATCTTCTCTCCTTTGGCAAGTTTAGTCTTGAATTGTGCAGTTTTCAGAACCACATCTCTTATACTATATGTGACTGACTTTGTAACACGGAAAATGTCTAATTCATGTCGAAACCGGTTTGGCTCAGTGATTAGAGCCTCGGCCTGAGGACTGAAAGGTCCCAGGTTCGATTCTGGTGAAGAGCATGTACATTGGTTGCGGGCACATCCCCAGTAGGGGGCGTGCAGGAGGCGGCTGATCGATGTCTCTCTCTCATCGATGTTTCTGACTCTCTGTTCTTCTCCCTTCCTCTCTGTGAAAATCAATAAAAATATATTTTTAAAAATTTAAAAAAAAAATCTAATTCATCCTGTGAGGAAAAGTCACTTAAGCTTTGACTAAAGAACAACCCCCATCCAAAAGCTAGTTGTCTACAGTCTTTTTTCCATAGTTCTAAACTCCAAAAGTCCTGAAAAACTGATTTTCGTACATTTACAGCAAACCTCACATCCTATATATAATCCTTATCTATGTATGTGAATATGCACATATTTTGCTAAAGAACTATCACTGCCCCAAGTCTCAATAAAGGTTTTACATTATAGATCACACATCATTATAGCCTGCCAAAATCCTAAAAATTCTGATAGACATTTGGCCCTAAAGTTTTCAAATATAGTCAAACGGCAGAAAGATGGAAAGTACAAGAAAGAGGTAAGAAAACGAGAGGACCGGTCTAGAATATTCAGCTTTTAATAATACAATCTCAGAAAGAGAGGAAAATAAAGTGTATAGGGTGGGAATCATCAGCAAAGTAATTCAAGAAAATTTCCCTGGACTGAAGGGCAGTGATTTCCAACTTAGGAGACACGGGATTCCCAGCAAAACAGATCGAAATGAAATAAACCTACATTAAGGCGTGTCTGTGCGGAATTTTGGAGCACTGGGTGTACCAGAGAGAAGGGGAGCAGGTCACGTACAAGGAGATGGGAATCGTGATGCCTTCAGAGTTCGCAGCAGCGGCTCTGGGAGCTAGACAACAAGTCAGGTTGCCTTCAGATTCCTAAAGGGATGTTTTAACCTGGATTTCTGTCCCCGCAAACACTCATTAAAATGTGTGGTTTTAATAGATGTTGTAGACGTGAGTCAGCTTCTCGGGAGATTTACTGTGTAAATTGCATTTCCCCTCCTTCCCGTTAGCCTGACAGAGGTGAAAATAAGAAATTACTACATCCCCGGAAACGGAAGGAAATATTGAAGGAAATGGATACTTCATACATCAAAATATTATTCCTAAATTAAGAGATCCCTTTGTATCTCGTATAAAGTTTTATGATAAAGACTCGGAAGGTTATACTTCAGCTTGCATGGCCAGAGTTCTTTTTCAGCCCAGAACAGAACATTGATTCACAATGTATAAGTAGTTAAAATATTTTTATCGCCGAAACCGGTTTGGCTCAGTGAATAGAGTGTCGGTCTGTGGACTAAAAGGTCCCAGGTTTGATTCTAGTCAAGGGCATGTATCTTGGTTGCGGGCACATCCCCAGTGTGGGGTGTGCAGGAGGCAGCTGATCGATGTCTCTCTCTCATCGATGTTTCTAACTCCCTATCCCTCTCCCTTTCTCTCTGTATAAAATCAATAAAAAATACATTTAAAAAAATATTTATATGTTTCATAGAGGAGTCAGAAAAATTCATCCTTTTCCCAGTTACACGAATTTTAAAAGTTTGAGTTTAGCAAAACACAGCATTTTTAGTCCTCATTCTAAATGCGGTTCTGAGACTTCCAATCTGATGTGTGTTCAGTGTCCGAGCCCCGGGCGCTCTGGGTGTTGACAGATAGCTGGCCGCACCGGGCGGTGTGTTGTTTGAAGCGGGATGTACAGACTTGAGTCATCAGATCGCATCTCGTGCTGCCACTCCCAGGCCTACTGTAAACTCTCCGCCACAGCCTCAGCCTCCTCTGTCTCATCCCCTGCCCGGTGCGCACATCAGGTCAGGAAATGGCCACAGAAGGGAAAGACAGAACCTTCGGAGGTTGTTTACATGGTCAGGAAAGCTGCTCAGCGGCTCACAATAGAAGATAAAGCCAACCCAGTGCTGTATTGACTGGAACTTTTCTCAGAACAGTTTAACTGTTCACTCTGAACAAAGATACAGCTAACAACGTTTTCCTTCTCTCTGAGTGTTGTCTGTCTCGTGTGTGTGTGTGTGTGTGTGTGTGTGTGTGTGTGTGTGTGTATACAGAGAGAGAGAGAGAGAGAGAGAGAGAGAGAATATGCAAATTAGCCAGGATGCCGTAACAGTCACCACTGGCTCAGGAGAAGGCTGCTCGCAGATGGGCGGGAGGGGACTGTGCGCGGTGAGGTAAGCCACGGATGAAGCAGGCCTGGAGAGGGCACACACACGAGGCATTGCCCAAGCCGTGGCACACCAGCAGCCCTGCCTCTGCGCATGCGATGCAGAGGAAACACCTTCTCTGACCGCTCATTGGCTAAGCTCCCCTTATGCCCCTTGGCAACTTGGGAAATAAGAATCCAAGAAGGTGGTCTAAAGTTTTTCCACCTCCCTCCTGGAGGAAAAAATGACGGTCTGCTGCTGGAAGGGCTAAGAAATGTCATGTCCTGCCCTAGCCGGGTTGGCTCAGTGGATGGAGCCTCGGCCTGTGGACCGCAGGGTCCAGGTTTGATTCTGGTCAAGGGCACGTACCTAGGTTGCAGGCTCCTCCCTGGCCAGGTTCCCAGGTCAGGGCTCGTGCAGGAGGCAACCAATCAAAGTGTCCCTCTCACATTGATGTTTCTCTCCGTCTTTCCCTCTCTCTTTCTTCCACGCTCTGTAAAAATCAATGGAAAAATATCCTCAGGTGAAGATAAGAAAGAAAGAAATGTCACATCCTATGAAAGAGACATCTTGAAAATGGCTAAAGGAAGGTGTCATTTTTTCGTGGTGAAGGGACTGGAGTCCTTGTTGATGAAAACACCTTGGCGGCTGGGGTGGCTGGCAGTGGCGGCAGCAGCGGGATGATGGGGTGGCGCCTTCCCCTGATCAGCCTGGGGGCCTCCACAGAGTGAGGCCATACCTGGCTTAGGCCTGCTCTCCACATCAGTAGGACATCCCTGAGGGCTCCAGGCTGGGCTGAGGGACACCCCCTCCTCTAGTGTATGAATTTCATGCACTGGGCCTCTAGTTAGTCTATAGTAAGATAAACTTACAGTTGAAAATGTCAAATGGGAAATATCTGATTACATTGAATATGCATTTTCTATTCCTGTGTCCATTCAGTACCGAAACCTACTTTATAGCCTCTTTGAGTATCTGTTTAGTAGTTCTCTGTCATTTTTCCTTCGTAAATGTCAATGTGTCTGGCTGGTTCTTTCCTCCAGCTTTTCCTCCCCTTGGTGGCCTGACCTGCTCGCTTTCCCTCAAGGGTAGAATACCTGCCACATCTTGTAGTTTGTCTTGTCCCTGGCCCCATGCCTGTCTCCTCCCAGGGAAGTCCTCCTGCTGCAGCTGAGTGTTCTGGGAAAGCGGGAGAATGGGGTCCATGCATGTCCACCTTTCTAGTGAGAAGAAAATGAGAGAACACGGTGCAGGGTGGGAAAGGAGGTGGATTCGCACGTGAGATGGGCTGCCTGGTTTTGAATTCCTCCTCTTCCACTAATAGTATGTGACCTTGGGCAACCAGCTTCACCTCTCTGTGCCAGTTAATTAATTTCTGTCCTCCTCCATGCCCCCTTCCCTCTAAGATTCATCAGTCTGTTCCATGTTTCCATGACTGTACGTTGAACGTCTGCTCCCTGGTGGTCATTGCACATCATAGCAGTTGGCCAATCACTTAGGCTTTTATATATAGACTAGAGGCCCAGTGCATGAAATTTGTGCAGGAGGAGGGGGAATCCTTCAGCCCAACCTTTTCTCTCTCCAATATTGGACCCCTTGAGGGATGTCTGACTGCCCATCTAGGCCTGATTCTACCTAGATTGGGCCTAAATGGGCAGTCGGACATCCTTCTCACAATCCAGGACTGCTGGCTCCCAACTGCTCACCTGCCTGCCTTCCTGATTGTCCCTAACCACTTCTGCCTGCCAGCTTGATCACCCCCTAATTGCCCTCCCTTTTGAGCCTGGTCATCCCAAACTGCCCTCCCCTGAAGGCCTGGGTCCTCCCCAACTGCCCTTCCCTGCAGGCCTGGTCACCCTCAGCTTCACTCCTCTGCCAGCCTGGTTATCCCTAACTGCCTCCTCTGCAGGCTTGATCACCCCCAACTGCCCTCCCTTGCAGACCTGGTCTCTGCCAACTGCCCTACCCTGCTGGCCATCTTGTATCCACATGGGGGCAGGATCTTTTGACCACATGGGGACAGCCATCTTGTGTGTTGGAATGATGGTCAATCTGCATATTACTCTTTTATTAGATAGGATAGAGGCCTG